>CAJJDN010000069.1:304607-383545 GCA_905182985.1 Paramecium sonneborni
ATAATGAAGAGAGAATAAACAATATAATTGTTTGTAAGTGATAACTAAGATGAAATTCAATTCTCATCTTATCCTTAAGGTCTTTTATAACCAACCCAATTAATAAAACCTTTTTAATAAGATGCTCTAGCCCATTTTCTTGATAATAGATGATATCTAAATATATGCCATATTCATGAAGATGAGTGGATAAAATTATTAATATTTAATTAAATTTTTTTATTCTAAAGTGCAACAAGTATCTTTATTTTTTGATTCCAGCTTCTTTGAATAATTATCTAATTATCATCATTTTTCTATTACTATAATCTTTGCTTTCTCACTTTTTCAATTTTTCATTAAAGACAAAATATAATTTTAAATTCCTTCATGTGTTTTTATTGATAAAGTTACCATCGTATATCTAACAAATGTAATGCTATTATTACTTTTTGCACACTTTACAAAATTTTATTTAAATGATTTTAATTTCAATTTTTTATAACTGTTTTTTGTTGATAGTTACTATTCTTATAATCAATGTATCATTTATCTTTTTAATTGTTTTAAATTTAATCTCAATCCTTCAAAATACTATTTATTATGATACAATTAAATTCATTTATATTAAAAATGAATTATTAAACAGATTAGTTTACAAATACCAAAGCCTAATTTTCAAAAATAACTGTAACCTAAGTTCTTGAACATCTACATAATTGTCGATTTCCTACAACTGAACCTGAAACGAATTAATTCATCCAAAATTATAAGGTAGTATAGCTACAATATTCAGTCAGCCTTTAATTATAGAGGATTACGAGGATTTGATAAATAGTCCCAATTTTACAATCATTTTTGAAAAACAAAACCTCTTTTACGGTATTGTAATAAATGGTAAGAAGAATGGACTTGGAGTTCAATTTAAAAATCAAAAAAGCATTTTTGAAGGTGTTTGGATAGATAATTAGAAAAATGGAAGAGGTATTGAGCTATTTTTTAATGGCTCTTACTATTTTGGATAGTATTAAGATGGAAAACCTGAAGGCTTTGGGAAATTTTAATGGCAAAACGATGAAACTTATGAAGGATAATGGTTTTAAGGAAAGAAACATGGTTCTGGTATTTGGAAAGGATCTAAAGGAGATTCCTATATTGGAGAATGGAAAATGGGAGTTCCTGATGGTTATGGAGTGCATCAATGGATTAATGGTGATCGTTATGAAGGAGAATTCAAAAATTATTTAAAGGATGGTTATGGAACTGAAAAATTCATTAATGGAGATACTTATATAGGATAATATGAAAAAGGTAAGCCGAATGGAATTGGAGAATATTTTTGGAATAATGGAGCTGTTTATAAAGGAGAATTTAAAGATGGATTAAGACATGGAAAAGGAATTTGGAAAAGAGGAAATGGATTATCAGATTCTTATAAAGGAGATTATTAAAATGATTTGAAATAAGGATATGGTATTTATTCATGGGCTGATGGAAATCGTTATGAGGGATCATTCTCGAATGATTTAAGAGATGGTTAAGGTAATATGTATTGGAATGATGGTTCTTTTTATTAAGGGTAATGGAAATAAGGAATTTAAGATGGTTAAGGAATCTTATCACTTAATTAAGAACTTATTAAAGGAATTTTTTATGGAACTAAAGTCATAGAAATTATTGAAAATACCTAATTACATACAAATTTAATAAAAAATAAAATTCCTCAACTTGAAACTAATTCAAGATAAACATCATATTCAACAGATGATTATCGTCAGAATCAAAATTATTCGTTAATGGATAAAAGAAAAAATTCTACTGAATATAGTACAAAAGTAAATTCATTTACTCAAACTTACAGAGATTCCAATTCTATAGAATCAAGATTGTAAAATATACAAGCTACAAAGAAAACAGGTGTAATCAACTCAAAATTATTGAATTAAATAAATTTAAGATTTCCAAAAATGCAGCAAGAGTAATCCAATAAATAAAAAGTATAGAAAAAATTGTGGAAACCTACAGGAGTCCCATAAAATGTTAAATTTTGATTAGTTAAATAATCATTACTATTTTTAGAGTGGATATTTCTTATCTTCCATTATTTTTTTAATAAATTATGGGATACGTTATTAATTTTATTCCAAAGATCTTCATATATGAATTAGATATACTTTCTAAATTCATAAATCATTTTCTAGCCTTTAAGCATTTCCTTTAAAATATCTGATCGATGCTTGTATTCAATATTTCTTTCAAGATCTTTAGGTAAATCCTTTTCAAATGGATTATATTGTGTCGATCCTGCATGCATATTTTTATAAAAATGGTTAGGATCTAAGACCTTTAAATTATCGACTATTTACCTTGATATTATTCTTAAGCTAAATTAACTTTTTGAATAAATCTTTAATCATAAGGGATATACCATTTATCATAATATTATTTCTCATCAAGCTTAAGATATGGTAATGATGGTTATTTAGTTCTGATCACCTTCTTTCTAGTTTTAATATTAGTTTTTTATTCTATATTATTAAATTGTTCTTACTTGGAATCAATTTTTGATTTGCCTCAGTGATTTATACTTCACTTTTCTGCATTCTTTTTTAAATAGAACGCTGAGCATTTAAATCTAATTCTGTTAAAAAATTCAATCCTTCTGATTTTATTCTTTTTGTCAGTAGGAATGGTGGAGATATTTGGTAAAAATGACTTGAGAAACTGGTCTTTTGAGTTTACATTTATTTCAAAATATAATATAATTTAATAAATTATTTTATCAGCTATTAATATATTTAGTTAAAATTCTAAGATAAAGTTGACCTATTAATATTTAGGTTCAATTAATATTTCATTTGAATTGGCTGTTATATATGAATAGTCAAAATAATAATTGACTCTTGAGCAAAGTTATACTAAATAAAACAAATAAAATCAAACCAATTGATAGTAAAATTTAACAGAATAATTCTCAAATAAGTTCGTTCAATTTCTTTCATATTTTTATCTTTTATTTCTAAAAAAAAAATAAACAAAAAATCTGGAGCAGTAAATACTTAAATCTATTACCTAAACTGAGAAAAAAATAGCCTTAATTTATTTGTAGCATGATATTTTTGATCAATATCTATTCAAAAAGATTTATCTCGGAAAAATATAAGTTATATCATAAGATCGAAAGTTATTAAACAGATTTAATAAATTTCTTTACCACTAGAATTATAACATTCAATCCATTAATCAGTAGAGATTCAGAATTTAAACTTTACATAATCTATATTTTAGGATAGTATAAAATTTATCAAAAAGATTTCTTATTTTACCGATAGAGAATTGCTCACTTAAAATTTCTTTAAATTATAAATTCAAAAATATTATTATTGTCCTACCTCTTTGAAATGCTAGTCGCATTTTAATTCGGTAATTATTTTCGAAATATCTCTGCTTTAAAATGTACAAGCAAATTTGAATGAATTTTGGAATGAACAAAAAGATTTAGGCTAAATTTGAGGATATGAAAAATTTGATATAATTGATAATCTAAGAACAAAAAAGAAACTTTAAGAATAATAATATGTAAGATAAGGTGATAATTTGAATTATTATTATTTTTGAATCTTTATATATTATTGATGAATGTTTTTTCGAAAGGAAAATAAATTTTATTAATTGATAAATCTTAGTAGAAACTCATATTATGAAAAGAATTCGGATAACAATTAAATCATAAAAAATAGTTTGCTTCAAATAGAGTAGAGACAATTATCTGAATCATTAGCCAAAATAATTGTAATAGAAAATATTGATTTATTTAAGATTGATTTGAAGATATATTAAAATAAGGAATTCGTCTTTAATTACTTATTTTGTTTATATGTATTTTAAAAATAATAATATTTTGATTATAGAGAATAAGACTCAAATTTGATTGGTATTAAACTTAAATTACTTATAATCATTATGTTGAGTAAAGAATATAAGTATAGTAAGAAATATAAGTATATATTAAGAAATCATTAAAAATAATTTTAAATTCTCTCCTTAAAAAAAAGTGAACATGAGAAATTTTCTTCTCTAAGCCAAAATCTTTTACATTTAGCAATTCCTTACAATAAAAGGATTATGGAAAAAGTCTTTTGAATTATCAATGATGTTATTGATTATGGAAAATCTTTAGTTATTTTCACTAATAACTCAATCAATTAATGTCCTCAACAATGCTAATTATTTCAAGCCCATTCATTCATTACTTAACTTATTTCGGTTGTTAATTTATGATATACAAATTTAGGCTTTATTCAATTGTTGGAGAATAAATTGAAGTACATATAGGGTATATGTTTCTTGGGTTTTTGCTGACGCTCTGCACATTTATGTTTTTTATCCATTTAATTGGAAACACAAGGATTATTACTAAAAATAATTAACAAATGTTAGAAATGCCTCTTGAACTTGTAAATTCGATCTTTTTATTATTTTAGAATTAGATAAAATAAATTGAGAAAAATAGAAAAATAAAAAAGTTCATTTCCTTATATATGCAAATATATTAAACAATAATTAGAATTCCACTTTAATATTCACATTTTCATATATTAGCATAATATTCACTTACAAGTATAATTTATTTTTATTAGATTCACCTACTTAGTTTATTCTTATTGGAACTAGTGTGAGTGTTTTTTCAATCACACTGCAATTAATATTTAGTTTTTTTATTGATCTGCATAGTTTTGAGTTCAAAATGAAAAAATAAGATTTTTTAGGAACATTTAATACATAAAAAGTGCATATAATTTTTGCTTTTCAAACTTTGTTGATAATTCTTTTAGGATTTGAGGTGTAATCAATTGTAATTCAGATATTTTATATAATCTTTTTGTTTATGAATATAATTTTCAGTTACAATTAGCTTGTATATGTTGAAATTTAATTTTCAAGAATATAATTACATATTTCTTGTTATATACTGATATATGAAATTACTCTCTTAATTGCATAATATAGAAATATTAGTTTTGAATTGAATCTTATAGGATTGATGTTGTTTGGTTATCCTTTTGTCTCATATATTCTTAAAACTATAATTGAGAGATAAAAATTAAAATCTTTAAATTTTTCATCATAATCTTTAGAGAAATAACTTAGAGTAATTTATTATTTATTTAAAAAATAAATTAAATTAAAAAAAGAATAAAGATCACTAGATCCTCTTGAAGCTTTAGCTATGTACTCTTTCATTTCAAATCATTTGAGATATTGTTCATTAAATAGAGATAGAAAATTATAAAAATAGATAAAAATGAGATTTAAATGTTTTTGTGAAGAATTTGCTGACAGAGATAATTTTAAATTTGATTCAATTTAAGAAATGAAAGTGTTTGCTAAAGAATTAATTGCATAAACTCTAGAAGATGAAATATTAGAAACTTAAGATACATATTTAGCATTAATATATATTTACTTTCTTGTTCAAGTTAAAAAATTACCAACCTAAGCTATTTATGAAGTAATACGACTTTCATTATCATCTTAAGTAAATTCTTGATTATTATAAAGGATATGGCTTTGAAAGAAAAAGCTATTATTTATAAATTAAAATATGATGCTTTAGAAGAATTTGATAGTTTAGTTAAAAAAAATGATTTAAAAAATTAGAAGTATGTTTTTAAAAGAGTCTATTAATATGAAGAATCATTATCAGTCATCAAATCAAATATTCATTTAATAGTTCGTTAATTTAAGGTAAAACAAATTTATTTTATGTAGGAATGGTATGGTTTAATCTTAACTTCAGTGATTGATATAGATTAACTTGTGATAATAGGATTTAATATTTTAAAGAATATAAAATTTGTAGAAACTTAATTATAGAATGCATTTTAAATAAATCCACTTTCTAATGAGTGTGATACTTTGTATAATTTATTCGCAAAATATCTATAATTTAATAAAATAAGACCAAAAATGTATAGACAAGATGGGAAATTAGTTTAATAATTCATGCATTCAATAGAGAAGACAATTTTTGATCCTGGGAGTTGTGTAATATAAATAACATTATTATAACCAAGAGGAAATGTATTAAGATATACTAGGTCTTTTTAATAAGCAATTGGATTTAAAGATGAAGAAATAAAGGATTAAAATATTCATAGATTTATGCCATAAATAATAGCTGATGATCATGATAGATATTTAGATAATTTTGTAGAAAGAGGTAGAATTATAGTAGTTAGATCAGAAGTTAGAGTTATATTAGGAAAAAATAAGGGTTAATTTTTAATACCAATAAATACTAGATTAAGAATTGAAACTAGTCCAACTGAATTTGGAGCAACAGCATTAATAACACCTGTGAATTTAACATTTGGTTATATGATGTTGAATGAAAAAGGGTAGATAGAAGAAATAACTTAAAATATTTTTGAAGAAATGTTTTAAAAAAATTTAGGAATATAAATAGGTTAATTAAGAGGATTAGATTGTTTATTTTTTATTCCTGATTTGGCTAAAATTTGGGAAGAAATTTATGATGATAATTTTGACAAATTAGATAGAAAATTTGATTGTTAATTTATAATACCAATGGTTTCATAATCTAGGAGTATGTCTCAATCATAAATATCAAAAGGAATTTAAAAAAACCTTATTTAAAAGTAAATATATAGAAATTTTGAAAATTAACCAACAGAAAATGCAATTTATCAAGTTAATTTACATGTAGTGAGTTTAGTAACAATAAATTTGAAGTAATTTTATTTTAATAATTTTATTTAGATTAGTGATTTTAGAATTGTAAGATTTTAGATTGCTTCCTAATTAAAAAATAACGAGTAAATAGATTATTCAATTAAGGGTGAGAACGACATAATAATTCAATATTTCGTAATTTTAAAATTCAACTAGTTATAGAGAATAATTAAGTCTACAAAATTCACCCTGGGTTTTAGATTGCGATCTAGAATATAATCTCTTATAAGAAGAAGAGAGAATGATTGATGAAGTTAAACATCAATTAGCAACTGTAAATATTACAAATACAACTAATCATTAATAAATCTAATTAATTTAATATGCTTAGGATGAAGAAGATTTACTTCCAGAATAATAATAATAATAATAAGATGAATAGATTATAACATCTGTATTAAAGTTAGATGAAGTTCGAAAATAAGATAAAATTCAAAATTAAAATATGTCTATTGGAAGTCGCTCATCTTAAAATAATTAAACTACACTCAAAAGATAAATGAAAGATTGTATTGCAGATTAAACAATCATCAATAAAAAAATGGCTGTAGTTTTAATTCTATTTTACAGCATTGTAATTGGTTCCTATGTTCTAAACTTTTTAGTTTTTTAAAATAATTATCAAAAAATCTAACTAAATTAATCAAATTAGAATTTACCTTATTAATTATCTTACTTTTATAATGAATTTATTATTTCTCATTATTACAAATAGCATTAATAAATTTTTTAATTCACTGAACTTTAATAAATATGTTTAGACTTCTATTAAAAAGAAATAAAAAATGTTGATAAATCATTATAAAATATACCAGAAATATCAAATTTACTAAGCAAACCTTTAAAACAGAAAGTAGTTGATGTAATTTAATAGATGGCTAATATTATTAAAGTTGAAGGCAAAATCAATGAATTTGAGTATTTTAACAATACAAATGATTTTTAATGGATTGTCTAAGCTTTATATTAAGCCGATACAACTTAGAACATTACAAATATATAATATATGTAAATTTTATTTATTATTTATGACTATATTTTATAGAGTAATTGCTGAAGAAATAGCACTTATCTTATTTATATCTTGGTATGCTTATAAGTGTATTGTAATAATTTAGATGAAAACTAAAGTATACAAATTATTTAATACATTTACTACTGATGTGATCTAAGAATAATATGTTATTTTTTCAACATTATATGCCTTAATGAATTCTTCAAAATATAAGAGAGGAGAAAATTATGAAGATAGCTTTGATTCTGTTATAAATTCAGCCTTTCTGAGATAAAGTAGCCATGGATTATTAGAAAAATATTAGAAAGTTGGAAAAAGAATAAAATAACTAAGTATTTAATAATTTATTAAGTATAGAGAATAATTCAATACAAATAATCTTTTTTTTGTTTGTTTTGATATTGATAATTGTTTGTTCTATTTATTTTGTTGGCAGCTACCTCTTACATAATGATACAATAGATTCAATAATAACATAATTTAACGATAAAATCTTATTTTCTAAGGCTTATCATGAAATAACTCAAGCATTTGCTTAAACAGTTGTATTTTTAAATACAAACATAACTGAAGAATAAATATAAATTTAAAATTCTACTGTAATTAAACTTTCAGAATTGAAGAAAAGGTTATCTCTTTATTAATAAGATGAGACGATATATAATTTAGTGACAAAAGCAGCTTGTGACATATTTAATTATTCATTGTAAATATAAACATAAAATGTAAGGTCAGGTTTTCAAGTTTACGATGAATTATTTTCTTATGAATAATGTACAAGTTATTCAATATTAATGCGAGGATTGAGTGTGACTTTTTCTGATCTATGTGATTAATAACTAAGATTTTTACAAGATATAATAAGTAATAGTTCAAAAGAGTATTTAATATCAAACTATTACTCAGTTAGTTCATAAATTGAAAGGTTATATGATTCTATGGGATTTTTTGTAATTGTTGCAACCTTAACTAATTAAATCTAAGAACAAATATAAAATAATATAGATGTTAATATTATTATGGTAGTCTTTTCAGGATTACTTATGACAATATCAATAATAATGATGGTGATGTCAATGAGAAAAGTAAGGCATGCTTATTAATCCAGCAAAAAGTTATTAACTCTAATTCCTTATGATAGACTTGTAGAAAATGCCTACATTATCAGCTTTATTTAATAAGATATTAAACTATAAAATTGATGCAAATAAATATTTTATCTTTTTCATTGAAAAATAATTAATCAATATTTTCTTGTAATTAAATATTCAATGTTTCTAGCTATTTAAGGTTCCCATTTATCTCCATTTTCTAGTAGCTTAAACTTATCATAAAATAAATCTTCATGTTAATATGTTGTATATTCATAATTAGGTCCCTAATTAATAAAAATGAATATTACTTCAACGATTGCATCAACAGGACAAGCTTCTTAACAAAATCCACAATAAATGCATTTAGTCATATCAATATCATAACGAACTGTTCGTCTAAAGAAAATTAAAATTTATAAAAATACCTTGAATTATCTGGTCTAGGTTCTGTTTCAATTGTTATAGCTCTTGCTGGACAAGCACTTTAACATAATTTGCAAGCAATGCATCTTTTTATTTACTAATAAAATTACCTTTCTTCGCCAGTTGGATATCTTCTTAAAGCATGTTCACCTCTAAAAAGTGGTGAAAGTGGACCTTTTTCATATGGATAATTTATTGTCCATTCAGGCTCAAAACAATATAACACACCGCAAAACCAAAAATGATATAAATATTCTGGCTATGTAAAATTTTAATATGCAGTTTCCCAAACATCTGTCCAATCTAATTCATCAGGCATAAATTTGCCTAATTATTAGTATAATAGTAATATACCTTAATAATAATGCATTTGAACATTATGTTCTTAATCTTAATCAAAATCAAGAATATTTGAATTAAATTAAGGTGTTGCGAATTTGCTATTAGGATCCTAGCTATTGGCTACATGATAGTTAACCGAGTTTTTGATAAAAACTATGAGTCTAATCATCATTTATTACCACAAAAACCTGCCTATCTTGACTTTAATAGCAATTTAGTCAACATTTATAATTATTATAATAATATTTATAAAAACAATAAACTAGTATAATTATCAATCTAAAATAGTTTAATTATTATTATATTAAAAAACATTCTTATACATCACTTTATATTACCACATATTTCAAAATTAATGTATTTATTAAAATTAAATTCAGCTAAGAAATTCAAGATATCATTTAAACAAATTTTATCGTTTTTCATTAGATTAATAAATACCATCAAAACAAAAAAGTAATCTTTTATGTTCATTATCATAATTTATTTCAAAAAGTCAATATTAGAATTTAGCAGTTACATTTTTTGTCTAGACATATGCCTATTTTTCGCAAAAGTTCAAAATATTTTTACTTGTTCCAAAATCCTTATTTATTAATTATTCTTACCTATTAGATAGTAATTTTTTATAATTATTGATCATATTAAAATAGGTAAAAAAATATAGTCAGATATCTTCTGAATAATTATGATTTCTTTAAATAGGAATATTTCATCATTTTTTTATGAATTTGTTGTTCCTTTTTTTTTGGCTTAGGAATTCAATTACAATTTATTTCACAAATTTTACATAATATTAAGAATATTATATCTTTATTAAAGATTTTGAGTTAATACATTGACATCTTAGACAATTCATAAATATTCTAATTATATCAATAATTTATACTTAAATGGGTTCTTCATTTAATTGTCTATCTACCAGCCAAACTGAGAGTATCTAAGTGACAATGCATTCCTAAATAAAGAATGATACTCCTTAATGTTCATAGCATAATTGTGCTATTAGAGATTAAAACGTAGTAATGAATTATATAAAGCCTATATCAAAGGATGAAGATGATTAATGCTTTTTTTAAATAATGAAAAATTATTAAATTATAGAGGAAGCTCAAATACATACTAATCATAATCGAAAATTTTTCTTAGAAAAATTTACAAATACGACTAAGCAATACAAATAAAAGAAAAACCATTGCAAACATATTTATTAACATTCTCAATAATACAAAATTACCAAAAGTACTTAATTCAAAACTGATTCAACCAAAAGAAGATCTTATTCTGAAGATAGCTAACCGAAATCAATTCTTTTAGAACATCATCATATTAAAAGAACATCTTTTTCTCACTTCTGCAAATCAGTACACTTTGAAGATGAGAAGTATTTCCCACCTTATGAAAGTTAGTTCAATCATATAATTTTTTGAGCAAAAATAAAACTATTTTTTTAAGATAATCATTAATGATTTAATAACAATAAATAATTATCCATATAGCTATAAAATTTCATTAAAGTACATTTATAATATATTTATTACAATTCAATATATTAAATCATAAAATATCCTTAAAAGTCTCTTTATATTGTTGCTTATGCTAAATTTGCCAGACATATCTGGAATGAATTAATGAAGAAGGTATGTTGTTGATAAAACTGTTATTTCTTCAATAAAGGAGAAATTTATAATTAGGAATATTAAAATTTTATAATTTTAGCCTAGGAGATTCTTAAAAATTCAGATCATAAACAAATGAGACTTTTTAGAACCATAAAATAATTCTCAAAATAATATGAGAATCCCTAGGTAAAAAAATTAGTCAAAGTTTATTATTTAAAATAATTAAGTTAAGAATAATATTTAGTGATATAAATCAAATTCTAATAACATAAAATGAGGATAAGTTCTTTATATAATGATATCATAAAGAAAAGAATTCAAATGCAGAATTGTAATCATAAATGAAGTAATTATTGAGTTAAATATTATATTTTAATGTATGAAGCTTAAAGACTAATAAACATATTATCATTTATCTGTTAAATATTGAATATATTTCTTTAATTCAAGATTTTCTGTTCTATATTCTGTTAATTATCTTTCAAATTATTAAATTCTCTTAACAGCTTCATCATAATCCTAACTTAATTAAGAACAGAATATTTTTAAATTTTAATCTTCTTTATAAACTTCTGTCTCACAGATTGATTATGGATAAGATGTAATTTGTTATTTATTTGAAGCTATATGATTTTTTAAAATAAGATCAACATTTTTAGCTTATTATTTATACTATAATATTTGTTTTGAATATGTATTTAATTGAGATGTTAAATTATTATTTTATGCCTCTTTTTCTTAAATTGTTTGCTTATATTTTTATAATTCAGATTCCATATGCTGTATTTTTTAATGATATTATGATTTTAGTTCATTAAGTTCTAATCTAATACTGCTATTTTGGGAGATTTAATTGACTTCTTTTTCCATTATGGCATTATTAAAATCTGCTAAAAGTGTTTGATGTTTTAATTCTAATTTAGCATAAGATTCTTAAAATTCACTCAACTTTCTTTAAAGCATTTTATTTTAATTTTCAATTTTCTCTAGCTGTTCTAAAGCTGACTCAAGAAGTTTTTTAACATTTTCATATTTGTCATAATATATTCTGAATTATTCAACTTACTGTTCTAGTTTACAAATTTCTTAGTCTTTTTTAGAATACTCCTTTTTTAAATTTTCTATTCTTGACAATTACAATTTCAATAATTTTTATTATTCAATATCCTATCTATCCATGTCTTCTAAATGTTAAAGATCTGTAATAATCTACGCTTTTATAAATTAAAAATTTACATAGATTAGGTTTGTTATTTTGTTTTTGATTTTTCATAATTTAAAATTATTGTTCAAATATAACGATAAAATAAACTAAATAAATTTCTAAAAATATAATTCATAATAATTTTGGAACGAAATCTCATGCATTTTTATGTTTTTTTTTATTTAACGTTTACTTTTTTTAACGTGGTTGATTTTACTTTTCAATTTCCATTTATGCAAGATATGCAGGAACTTCAACTTTTCTATTTGGTATAGTCTTAATCATTTTTGCGATCGATTATAATAATGAATGCTCTAAATATAATAATGCTTTAGTACTGCAATTAACTTATGGATTATATGGTTTTTTATCATCTGCAAATAGACGAACCTTAATTCTTCCTTATTTAAATATATCCTTAGGAAATCCTGCATGTTACTTAATTAAATGTATTGAGTACATCAATTACATGTCTAAGACCAAGGGAGCTTAAACATTAAGATATTTCCATTAATTAAGGATGAGGAATGCAATTAACTTTACCTAATCTTCTACCTTAATAATAGATTTTAAATGAATACCTTAAGATGTAGTTAATGTTGAATCAATATAAGGAGGATAGATGGTTTTCCAGGTTTTTGATTCCACTTTAATTTATTCTGGGGTTTGCATAATTAAATATCGTGTTCAATTAATAAATTAATATTATACCTGTAATAATAATCATTCATTATATAAATTATCATGATGAGTTAGTGGCAAAACTAAAATTTTTGACTCTATTAGTCCTATTATTTTCTTATTCATAATCCTAATCTTAAAAGATAGCCTAAAATAAGAATAAATAATACTAACTTTTCCGTTATAACCTAATTCATCGCCATCAAAATCTTATTGATCATCATCATCATGCATTTCAGAGAAGTCAGTAATGGGTGGTTTATATAATCTTTTATAAACTTTATCCCAATCAATCCCCTTGAAGAAAGGATCTTATTTGATTTCATCTTTAGATTTTGTACCAATTCTCTTATTGGGATCTCTCTCTAGCATTTTCTATAAATTCAGAAAAAGTTATTACACTAATTAAGTTTTTAGCTTCAGCTGACATTTTCTTAGGCCATTTCAAGGTTCCACTCTAGATGTTCTTATACATTTATTGTATATCATCATTATAGTAAGGAGATTCACCAGTCATCATTTCAAACATTACACATCCTATGCCATAGATATCACTTGGTTTTCCAGCTCCTTTTTGACTAAGAATATCAGGTGATAAATAAGCTGGAGAACCACAGAAACTTTTTGCTTTATCTTAATCACTCACATTTTCTTTAGATAATCCAAAATCTGCTAATTTGACATGTCCTTGAATATCTAATAATATATTTTCTGGTTTCATATCTCTGTATATAATATCTTTGGTATGAAGATATTCAATAGCCAATATAATTTCTGCAGCATAGAATCGAGCATCTTCCTCTGAAAATTTACCTTAATTGGCTATATGATATGATAGATCACCTCCTTGACAATAATCTAATACAAGGTATAAATAATTTGGAGTCTTAAAATAATTAGAAAATA
Organism: Paramecium sonneborni; assembly: GCA_905182985.1. Classification (NCBI taxonomy): domain Eukaryota; phylum Ciliophora; class Oligohymenophorea; order Peniculida; family Parameciidae; genus Paramecium; species Paramecium sonneborni. Next base: position 318,630 of record CAJJDN010000069.1, read on the forward strand.
AAATTTACTTAGAATGCAAAATGTAAACCAAGAATAAAAGGATGTTTACACATTTTTAAAACATTAGCTTCAGTGATAGCATATTTAATTTATTTTTTTAAAATTAATGTTTTTTTTTTGAGTGCTTTCATTGCAAATATTTCACCATCTGCTTTATGTTTAACTAAAAAGACTTTTCCAAATGCTCCTGACCCTAATTCTTTAATAATTTCAAAAGAATCGAATGTTACTTTGCTGTCTTTTAATAATTCATTCTATCCTTCTAAAACTGATGATTGCAATTATTATTAAGATTAATTAATTGATTTTTGTTATTCAATTTCTGAAGTTCTTGGTGGACTTTGACTATATCTATGAGCAGGTTCTGGATTTGATAATCTTTTTTATATAAGTGTAGCTTCATCTCTTGGTAACGAAATAGATTATTCTGGTGATAATTATTTTGGAGGAGGATCTGAAGATGGTGCCTTTACATTTGTATCTTCAATTTAAACTTCAATATTTTTATCAATCAAATTTGGATCCAACGTTCCTCTAACATAATTAAAATAATAAAGTACTCTTTAATCTTTTCTTCTATGTATTGATAATATACAGTGGCTTTATAAATATATTCTACCCATTTTTTTGCTATATGTTCATTTTTACATGCTAATATTATTCTTGTAGAATAAAGTAATTCAAAATAATAAAATCCTGATTTAGATATAAAACCTTTCTGCGTCATTGAAACACTTCTTACACTTCTTAAAGGAATAATCTCTCTTAAATATATTAATTTAAAAACTGTTACAATGGTTTTAATGGATAATCAGATATATTCTTAAATCTTATGAATGTCCCTTCATCTGGATTTAAAACAAAATATCTCTCATTCAAAGTGACTATCATCTAACCAGTTTTATATATGAATCCTCTTGCTACTGGTGGTCTAGGAGGTATAAAATCATCTGCATTTTTTAATTAATCTTTGATCTAATTACTTTTCTTCATTTGCTCCATTGCTATCTTTGTTTCCTAATTACAATAATCATATGCTGTTCTTTCTGTTTTATCTTATAATTTAGGATCTGCATTCTTTTAAAGTAACAATTCTATTATTTTTATCTAATTTGATTTGCATGCTAAATTTAAAGCTATTCCCTTATCTGTTATTAAATTAACATCAACTTGAGAATGATTCAATATTACTTTCACTATTTCAATATTATGTCTATGTACAGCTATTTATAATGGAGTCCATCCTTCATCAGTCACTTTATTTATATCTACATCTTTTGAAATTAAAAACTCTACTATTAATTTATACTCTAAAAAAGTTGCAAAATGTATTGGATTCCATCCACCAAAAGATGCTTAATTTAATAATTAACTATCTATTTTCTAACTCAATTATTGAAGCATTTCTAAATTTCCACTTTTCACTGTCTAAAATATTTTATCATCAAAATCAGATTATATAGGTTCCACATCAGTATTTGATGATTTCTATTTAGATTAATTACCTTCATCATCTGAATTTTCACTTGTTTCAGATACTGCTGACAATTTTTAAGGTTTTTCCCTTTAATTTTAGAATAACTTATTCAAGTATTTTTCAGTTTATCTCTTCTGCTCTTTTTATTTTGTATCTGATTCATTTTCCCTTACTTCTACTAAAATATTCTAATTTTCCTAGAATTCATAAAATTCTATTGGCCAACCCTCTATTATTTTTATCTAAATATTATACAATTATTACAGAATATTGATCCCTTTTACACTTTATTACTAAATCCTAAGCTTAACGTCCAACTTTAGATGCAATTACTGAAATTAGTTGATCTGAAGTATCTTTATCATTTAATTCTATCTTAAAGGTCTTCTTTTAACCAAAACCATAATATTGCTGTACAATGAGTCTCATTATATTATAAATTTATATTAAAAAACTATATTTATCAAAACTTATAACAATTACCAAATCAATATAACAGCATATTTCACTCATTTTAGATGTTTAATAAACTAGTTTAAACTTTATAAAGCCTTAAAATCTATTTCACAATCTTTTGTTTATCCTTAATACATCAAAGTAAAAGAGTCTCTTAATTCTAAAGCCCAATTCATTAATTCCATTCCACATTATTTTGAACAAATCATCAAATGATGGAATATGCTAAAATTATGGACATCCTTTTAAGCCAAGTTTTTCATTAAATAACATTCTTTCTCATATACAGAAAAATCATCTAATGCAATTTTTTTAATATATTTCATCCTATAAGTCCATAAATGATAGCTTCGGTTCTTCTTTTTAAAAGCTTTTAAAAAAAATCTTGTTTCATTCTCATAACTTGTCTAAAATTATTATCTATAATTAAATGAGCATGATGATCCAGGAAATCTTATACATATTAACTCTGTTAATTTGAGATCTTCCTCTTTTTTTAATCTTTGTCTTATACCCCATGCACTATAATTTTCACCATTCATAAATAAAATCATCCAAGATGCTTAATCCTAATATTATTCTGTTTTCATAAACTCAATACATATTGGATATAAGAGAGATACTGCTGAAACTGATATTCCTAAAGTACATTCTTCAATTTTTATTAATTTTTTTTTATTTTCTTTATCATCCATATCTATTAAAATCTCATCAGGGACATGTTCTATATATTCAATTTTACTTATATCTTTGAAATAATTTTGATAATAGAAATCGAAAATTTCAATGTTGAAATTCATTATGATCTATTTACCTATTTATAATACTTTATTAATAATAATTATTTAAGAACATAAATTTTTAAGAATAATTACTCATTCTTCTTATATAAGTTAAGTTTTAGGATAGCAACTTGATAGAATTTCAACAAATCCTTTAATAAATTATCGAATCCATTCTGATTTTTTTTTAATTTCTTCTACCTCGTCATTAAATGTGTTAGAAGAAAAGTTAAAAAAGCCTATAGTTGAATTTTGACTGTAGTGAAATGATGCATAAATAGGATTAGATTCCTTTAAAATAATAAATTAAACTATTTACAATTAAACTAATAAAAGAGCAATCATCTTTTGTTAGTTCATAAATTAATTGTCTATCGAAAATCATTTTATGATCTTGGTAATTTTCGATTAATTTTGAGATGATGTTATCAATGATATTATAATCAGATTTTTAATTCTAAAAGTATTCTTTTACAATAAGTTTGTATGTATCAATAAATTATGGAGAAATGTATTTCATTACTATTTCTAAACCAATTTTTATTTCTTCAGGTAAATTGTTTAAAAATAATTTATTAGGATAATTGTTGTTCTTCCCTAAAAACATATAAGTAGTGTCTTCAGGATAATCTAAATACTAAAGAAGTCTAGAACATTTATTCTAGAATAATGAAAATAAATTACTTTGAAATCTTTTTTAAGTTAATTTGAATATTTTTTTTTAACTTCATGAACAATTTCGTCAGTTTTGAGAAAACCTTTTTTTATTTTTGAGGCTGGTATGCCTGTTACAACTTTAAATATCATATTCCCCATTTTACATAAATAGATTATTATTTTCATAGAAATATCTCTTCCAAACCATAAATTTGATAAATTATCATCAAAGAATTCTTAATTCTATTGATCATTAGCAACAACTTTCTTATTTTTAGATGGTCTTCCTGAACCCCAATTTCCTGATTTACTTTTAAATGATTATTTCTTTATTTTTTTTTGTTTAATTTTCTTTAAGTTTTCCCTATCTTCACAATCAGAATCTATATTTGAAGATCCCGAACTCTGAAAATATGGTGTAAAATCTATTTGAAAATTTTACTTTTTAGATCTAGATTGATATTTCATAATCTATAATTAATAATCTATTAAATAACTTGATATTAATGCATAAATAGAGCAACCTAATATATATTTTAAACTGCTTTAGAATTTTTACATATATCAACTAAAAATTAAATTTGCTGGCTCACATATAATGGCGCTATTTCAATCATTAATAGACTTATTTTAGAGTTTAGAATTTTAAAATAAATAAAAAAAATAAAAATAATAGAAAGTATTCCATAAAAAAGAAAAAAAAACAAACTTAAACTGTTCATTAGAAAAATTAGTTTTTTTCCTTTTTTATCAATTATACTAATTTTAAGTTGACTGATTTTCTTTTATCAATCTCCTGTTTAAGTTTATTGTTTTCTATTTTAATAAATTAATGAAGATTTATTTAATGTAACTTTAAAAATATCATTTTTATTTATCTACTTTATTGATCTCAAGATGATTTTATGTAGAATTACTCAAAATTATTGTTATATATCATAATTTTAATTAACAAATAAATTATATACTTCTGATAATAACCAAAATTCTTTTGTTTTAGAGTAATTAGCTTAAATTAATTAATCCTAAACTTTATTATCAAATGATTTAATAATAAAATTAAAATTAAAAAAATTTTTAAATATAATATTTTGAAATCTTATCTGATTAAAAGAGTTATAGTATATTTGATTAGGAAGATTCAAAATATTAAGAAAATTTTATAATATTATAATTGTAAATATGAAGATTTATATACAGATGAATCAGATTATTCTCAATTATGATGACAAGAATTAGAGTTATTAGTTTTTACATTTAAAAAATAACTAACTAATCTTATCTATAATCAGTAATATTTCAATATTAATATATATGGTATCGATAATGTGCTTATTGTATATTTTTTGGGCCCTACCAAAAATGAACAAAATAATCCAATAATTTTATATCATAAATTTTATTTTAATATAAATCGGATATTGAAACAACATTTATTATTTTATTAAATTTTACAGTTAATATGTAGGAGATTTAATAAAAGAGAGATATATATAATGAAGGATGGTCACACAGAGAATTAGAAGATAAGTAAAGTACACTTTTTTTGTATTCAAAGAATTTTCGACAAAAATCACATTGTTAGCCTTAATTTTAGCAATAATAACAACAATCATAGCAATAGCTTTTTTCCACAAATATTCTTTGACAATAATGATGTTACTTTTACTATCAGGAATTTTTTCTGTTATTTTAAGTGTAATTTTAAAAATAAATTTGAATTTAGGGATTGATTATGTATTGGTTTAATAATAGCCAAATCACTGAAGAATCAGAGGTTTAGTTACAACTAAGAAAATTTGATGTAGATTCAAGAATTTCAGCAGTAGTATTTCTAGGTTCATTCATCAATATTTTATATAATATTATTTTGTTAGTGTTTATTGTGTTTTGGTATAGAATTGGACAAGACTATTATTAAGCTAATCATTCAATTGAAAGTGGTATTACGTACATGAGTGATTATAAGACTGGAGTAATAATTGGATTTCCAGTATTGATTTTGATCAGTTTAATCTTGATGTATGTGGCATTCACTAGTTATATAACAATACCTCAGAAATCATAATTGAGAGTATGTATATATGTGTTTGCATTATCCACCATTCTAATAGCATCTTTTACATTAAATTAAGCAAATTAAGCTACAGATGATTTTTAGACACCCTATTCTCCTTTATAAGTATCAAATGCCTTCTCTTTATTTAAAATATTAACAATACTATCTTTGATTACAGCTGCATTAGCTTTTCTTACTACTTTTATATATAAAAATAGTCTATTTGAAACTATGGGTTATGCAAACTTAATTTTAATATTTTTAATAACTGCTTGTTCTTTTTATATAATAAGATAAAGTGAATAAGTAAGATCAGCCTATATTAATTAATGTGGTTAATAGATGCGTAATACACATTTAGATTGGATACAAGAAAATGCAAACTGTTAAAAATATTTAGATCACAATAATTGCGATCCCTAATAATAATCAATATTATGGGAAAAAGATGGAAGCTAGTAATGTTTAAATATTTCATGTTGCAATGCATTTTCAGATTCAATGTCAAAAAATGTATTTTATACAGGTTTTTTTTCATTATTGCTAGTCATAAGTGGTTTTGGATTATCAACAACTTTATTATAAGTGGATACAAGTTTAAAAGGAATGTAGATACCAAATAGAAAAGAAGATTGGACTTTTTTTTTAATGGGATTAATAGTGGGAATATTTTCTGTATTATTGATTTTTGGATCTGTGACTTTACCAAATTAGAAAGATTTGATAATAGTTGCAAATTAGCAAATAATAAAAGCTAATAGAAATCCTTTGGTATATCCAACAGGAATAGAGAATGCAACTGGATGTGAACCATTTATGGAAGTGTATAAGAGATAGAATAAAAATAAAGAATTGATTTTACATGAGGATTCAAGATTAACAATACTGGCCCCTAAGATGTAAATAGTAATAACAGAATATGTGAATTCTGCAAAGGTTTCATATATACCAAAGGAAATGATAAAAAATGTATTTTACACATCTGCTGGAAAGAATGATGGGATATTTGGTGTGGAGGGAGATAAAGGTGAAATAAAAGAGATATTATCAAAACATATTCAGATATGCAGTGAAGGTAATAAAAATTAATTGACAATTGATATATTTGCATTATAAAGTAGTAGATTATTATGGTAAAAACATAAAATACATGCAGAAGATAAACCATTTAATTAGGAAGCAAAGCAGTATATTAATAAGAATTTAAAGTTTACTGATTTATAAGTTAAGATTACAGATATATAGACAGGATTAGAATTGGATGATGTTATATTGTATTTTTATAAAAATGAAGATGATTGTGGTAAAATAAAACCAATACCTTAAAGAATAAGTAAAATATTATATAAATGTAATAGTAACAGTAAATGAGGATAGTGTATTATACAATATGGTAGTTCGAGATTATTATTTTGGAGCAGAGAAGAAAGGATATTATTTATATTGCAATAAATTTAGTAATACAGAAAAAAGTAAAAGTTTGGAAGTGACAATGATTCCAAGAAATATAAAAAAGGGATAATTTACAGTAACGATGGAAATTCCAAAATAAGATAAGTATAATGTATTATTGGGAGCAGCATATCCAGAATGTGTAGTAGGATTTTTTAATGAGAATTGTGGAGGAATGTAGTTTTATGGAAGTTTGACTGCTTAGGCAATTTCAATAAATGAATTAGCAGATAGAAAATACACTTTTTTTGTAAAATTTGATTCAAGAGATCCAAAACAAAAAGAAATGAATAATAAGAAATCTTAAGGTTTAAAAATTGATGCATCAGTGATTGATAATGAATACATTTTTAAAGAATTAAAACCTGTAGTAACTCTTTATGGATTTGAATAAGAAAGACCAATAATTAGATATTCATTACCAAAAGTAAATAATCTAAATAAGGAACCAAATTTAACATGGTTGGTATTTTGTGTAGATGGAGGAATAGGGGATATTTCTTAAAAGTCGTGTGGTTAATTTTGGAAATATTCTGAGAATCCAAATAAATTTGAAAGGAATGAAAAGTCAAAAGATATATACCCTTAGATATGCAATAAATAATGATATTAATTGGATAATTTAAAATATGAAACTGTTAATAATTATAATAAATTCCATATAATGAATAGACAATAATAGGAAGCAGCTCAAATTTGTATGATTGTATAATAGAGGATATAGTGCTGAAACGAGTTAGAGATGCTTTATAAGCAAGAGGAGCAAAGACAATAAGACAATTAGGTGTAAATTTCAGATGTCTTGATTCTTATGATGGTAATAGAAAATTAGACAAAAATGAATTGAAAGTTGGTCTAGCAGAGAATGGAGTTTAGTTGTCTTGGAATGAAGTTGATGTAATAATATTATTTTGATTGTAGATATTATTCGCAGCTATGGATAGAGATAGAAGTGGACATATAGATTTTGATGAATTCCTAGTAGCTATTAGAGTAATTAATTATATTTATAATTAAGGGATAATTGAATCCTACTAGAAAGGCTATTGTAGATTAAGCCTTTAGAAAATTTGATAAAACTGGAGATGGATACATTACAGCAGATGATTTAAAGTAAAATTATCAATTTATTTTAGGGGTGTTTATAATACCAAATTACATCCAAAAGTTAAAAATGGATAAATGACAGAATAATAAGTGTTTGATGAGTTTCTTGTTAATTTTGGAGATGTTGATAGAAATGGTTAATTAACTTATTAAGAATGGTGTGATTACTATTCTGCAGTCTCTGCTTCAGTAGACAATGATGAACATTTTGTCTTAATTATGAAAATGGCTTGGAAAATATGACACCCATTTCATCATTATATAATTTTTACATTATTTTTATTATTCATTAAATCATTTAATCTTTTACTAATCAAGAGATAGAAGATACTGTATTATTCTCTTACAAAATACATTTGTTTCAAACTTTTTTAGATTCACAACCCTCTTAGAAGAATATTTATCCATACTACTTTTTATAAACAAACACTTACTTATAAAATATAAGAAAACTCTCATGTCTTTTTATTTACACATTTATCATTTCAATACTTATAATGATATAACAACACCTTTTATTAATATTAACAGTTAATAATCCTATTTCAAATACACTTTCTGCAGGATTTTTAAATTAAATTGATTAAAATTTATAAATGAATTCTAGAGACCCTCCTAGTAAAATTTTGTTATTGATAATAACTTACTTGCCTTAATCATTCCCACTTACAAATGATTTTTTATTTGATATTTTTAAATAGTATGGAGAAGTCAAAAAAATTTTAATTTTCGAAAGAGGAAAGACTAACAAAGCATTCGTAGAATACAATGAAATTAAATAAGCTATTTCAGCAAGACGTAATATGATAGGAAAATCCCTCACTCCTTAAGGAGGAAGGTAACACTTTCAGTTATATTTATACCAGATTATTGATTCATTATTCTCGTTTGAAATAACTAGACTTAGAAGTGGTTGATCATACCAGAGGTTCTGAATATCACTCCGATGATGAAGAAACATTACCACAATAAAAGTCAACTTTGAAATCGATGACGCTACCTAATTCAAATCACATATCTCCACCTTTAATTAAACCTCAATCTATTGAATAAATCCCAGAAAATCTTAATCAATCCAATGGCATACGTAAAATTACAGAAGAATCTCCAACCAAAGCCATGTATCTATTTTAATTATAATTTTCTAGAATGGAAACGCAATTAAGATAATTAGAAAGAATTTTAGATGATGACTATGAATAAGAAATAGCTAAAATTTAATGCACTCAGTTGGATCCCAATGAATTGGCCATTTAAGAATTATTAAATCAATAACCGTCTAAATTTCTTAAGGTTTCAAATTTAGATGAAAGAGTAACTCCAAGGATGCTTTATAATCTCTTTAACAGGTTTGGACATTTGGAAGCCTTGTTGTTAAAAAAAAATATTCGTTAATCAATTCTATAATTTGTAAATAAAGAGAATGCAATTATAGCCAAAGAATTACTCAATAATGTAGTTTTTTTCGGAAATGAGGTGAGCATATGATTTAATTATCTTAGTTGAGAATCTTATTTTATAATGCTCATAATCCACTTTTGTAGCCTATTAATCCTAATGAAGAATATTACCAAGGCAGTCAAACCAAATTTAAAATTGTTCCCTTGTCTAGAAATCTGTAATTTACTGGAATACCATAATTATTAGAAATTTAAGACATGGTTAAGTTAGTTGGAAAAATTCAAGGTAATCCTATTCTCAATTTTAGAAATTAAACTTGACTCTTAGAACATTCTAATTACTATGGTTGATATCTATGAAGCATTGAAAGTAATCTCAGTCTTTTCGGAGTATGATTACAAAGGAAATAAAATTAGTTTGACTTTAAAATGACTATGTATATATTTAATATTTAAAGATTATAATTTATCTCTATATATATTTATGATGAATTAGCAAGAGTATACAAATATGATTGTTATGGCCTTCTAAGGTAAAGAGACTGAATAAAGAAAAAAAGCAGAAGAATTATTAATACAAACTTGTCAGAATGATGTTAGATCCATCGATATTTTATGTGAATTATCAACTTAATAAAACGATTAATTATTAGCTGAATAAGCGGCCATTACAATAATAACTGCAGTAAAAAAATTTATTGGCAACACAAGTAATCTATTATTGAATTAAATTAGAACCATATGCTGTTGAAATGAGATTGCATCATGTTGATCTATTTGTTTAAATGCTATCAAAACAAATATCAGATAAAATAAAATCCAGCATATAATAAGCCTTATAATAATTAGTTTGCAATGATAAATGTAAATAAATCAATATTATTGAACTTTAGAAAATCATTTCAAGAATCGGCTTAAATAACATATAATTTAATCAATTGACACTAGATTAGAAAATATGATAGTGTCGGCATTATTTATAGCTGAAACTTTGTAATTAGATAATTAATTTGAATGGTTTTAATAAGTAATCAAGGCAGGTAAAATTATTGATGGTTTTTCATAATCTACTAAAGTATTATGGGCTAAAGTTATATTTAATTAATTAGATAGACACCTAACAACTCATTAAATGAGCGGTGTACCAGAACCAATACAATAGTACTTTCTATATAATGAAGAATTGTGTCAAGTACTAATTTTAAAAACCTAATAATTAACTTTTGCAGCTGAAGATTTAGAATATTGTCATTTTGTTGTTGCCTCATAAAGATTGATATATGGTTCTATTCTTAAATTGTACAAAGGAGCTATTGTAGCTAAGAAATGCCCATATTTAGGTATCATTTGTATTTTATGTGATGCTTACATCTAAAGTCTTTTGGCATTTACAATTTCACCAACTTTTTCTTTAGATAACATTAATTAGAATCAATCAAATTTAATTAATGAAATTATTAAGTTCTTGGCAATTTCATGTATAAGTAATTCAGTCTATAATATCTTTGCTGAATATAGGATGCCCATTTTTATTGATATTATTATACCATTCTTTTCATCAACTTAAAAAGAAGTAAATGATTTAATTGATGATCCAAATGAATTTGTTCAATTAACTTAAGATATTTTAGATGAATAAAAATCAGATATCATTAAATCATCTATTGCTCAATTAATTAAAGCTTATTGTTAACACATTGATGGATCTGTATCCTTCTTTACATCATTCTCCACTTTAACTGCTTCATATTGTATTTAAAAACTATAAAATACAGAGATAAAAGAATAATTAGGATTAATAATGGAATTTAGGGAACATTACTTTTTGAAATCTATGAATGTTAATCTATTGTTAGAAACTTCATTATTAATATTATCAATTTAGAGTAATTATCTCACCTCAAGAATTGAAGTAGGATTAATTTTTAAATCATTTATAAATTAATATGCTGATTATCTATTAAATTATTCAATACGTATATTAATCTTATATAATTTTAGCTCTTGTTAAGGCCAGACTCTGTACTTATATAGGTTAATTTTGTAAAGCAATTCTCCATGAGAAAGATGAACTCTCTTATTCTTTACTTAACTTTTTGGTGAATTAGATAAAATCTGCAAAAAATGATTAATATGCTAATTGTTATTGTGCAATAGAAGCAATTAAAAATATTATTGATGAACCAAGTTTAGAAAAACTTTTAGAACCTTATATTGCATAAATATTATTAGCACTGTGCGAATCTTTGTTATAAAGTGATTTTGAAGATCATTTTGAAACAATTAAATAAATTTATAAGTATTGTTTATTTAATGATTAGAACATTCTAAATAGAATAATCTGTATTAGATTAATCATTAGGTCTAATAGTTTTAAAAATATAGTAAGAATAATAATTAGTAGAATAAGGATAAAGTGAGAGATAAATTTGTATCAATTAAACTTGGAACATTCTTAAGTCTTTACCTGAGATTGAGAATATCATTCCAATACATTTTAATCTTTTAGAAAAAAAAGTTGCTGTCTTATATCAGTATATGATAAGTAATTAAGATTTTAATTAATTAGATCCTAATATCATAGATTTTGATGAGGACATTGTATATTTTATATCATAATTAATATCTAAAACAAAGTTTATAAGTGATTATTAGGCTGAAATGTTATTTTAATGCAATAAAGTAATAGAAAAGTAAAGATTTACACTAGGATAATTATTTGAGCTTTTTAATTATTACATTTATTATGGGAAAACTCTATTTTCAAATATCAAAGCACAAGAATTTGTATTGATTATATATCTTAATTTAGTTAATTTAAATTTTAGAAGCTGTATTTAATAATCCATAAAGAGGAGAAGCTTCTTAAGGCGAAGCTATATTACTTTTACATTTACTCATTTAAGAATATAGGTTAAGCAAAGAGGTTTTAACATATATTTATACAAAAATATTATTAAGATCCTAATTGGAAGTAAAAAATGATTTTTTGAGAGCTAGATTAATGGGAATATATATATCAGGTTTTATTTAAAATGGTGCATTAACTTTAGCATGGATAGAATAATAATAAGGATTCATTTATGATCATATAATGGATTCAAGTAAACATTGTTTACCAGATTATGACATTTAACTTTACATTTCTGGATTCTGTTAACTTTTACTAAGGAATCCTTAACATTTAAATTTAAAATTACTATAAAATTTTGTATTAGTATTAAAAAAGTAATATCATTATGATTTGAAAAAATCAAAAGATGATAATAATGATAGTGAAGATATGTTTTCAATCGATGATGAGTTAGAGGATGCAAAAATTACAATGGAAACATTCTTATGTAATATTACAAAACACAATTCATTTGACTTATTTCATATTACATATTAGTAACTAAGAAAAACAATTAATATACCAGAATTGATATCAAATGATCCCATTTTGAAAAAAGATCTTGATGAGTTGTTAAAAATAAATAAGTTTAATTAAGATTCTAGAATTATTTTAAAATTGAAAAAGAGAAAATAACCATGAAAATTATATTGTTAATAAATATATAAAATAACTAATACTTAAATTAATATCTAAAATAACATTTTTCATCTATATATAATCATTCTTAAGCTGCTGAGAAACCTTTGAAATCTCCATTAGTTTCTATAAAATGTGATGATGGTGTTTCATAAATTCTCTTACCAAATTAGTCTTTCTTTACTTAAGGCTAAAAAATTATTAAGATTTAAAAAATACATAAACATGAGTATTTTCTAATATTGGTGATGGAATTTCTAATTTATATAATTAATCCCAATTAATATCACTAAAAAAATTGTGATCTTTGATTTCTTAAATAGATTTTGCTCCTAGTCTTTAAGTAGGATCTTTATTCAATAATCTATCCACAATACTCTTAGATTATTCACTAATAAATTTTGGATAATTAATTTATCCATTTTTAATATTAATTTCTATATTTTTATGATTTCCTTAATCATCAAAAAATGGAGTCTAACCAACCAACATTTCATAAATAAGAATTCCAAGACACCAAAAATCAACCATATGATTATGACCTTAATTAAATAATATCTCCGGTGCTAAATATTCAGGAGTTCCTGCAAGCTTAATTTAAGTGAATATTTAATACAGTAAAAAATTTAGCTTCTTCATTTTCATATTGTTTAGATAGACCAAAATCTGCTAATTTTAAATGTCCTTCTTCTGTCACCATTACATTTTCTGGCTTTAAATCTCTATATATTACTCTTAGAGTATTATGCATATATTCTAAACCTAATACTATTTCAGCTGCACAAAATTTTGTTTATTCTTCTGTAAATCTACATTATTATCTTTTTCTCAATACTTTCGCTAATTACCCACCCTTAATAAATCTTAACTTCATTAAAATATATTTTACTCCATCACTAAATAAAGTTTTTATTCTGTTTAAAATGAATATTTCAATTTAACAACGAATGGATTTTTACTTGCACCTAATACATTCTTTTCCAACATTGTATGTTCCACAAGTCCATATTTTAATATATCAGCTTTTTTAATTACTTTCATAGCATATTCCCGATTATCTTTCCCTTTCATTTTCACTCTTAAAACCTTCCCAAATTTTCCCTATTATTTCTATCAATCATTATAATTACTCTCCCTATTTCACCTTAACTTAAAAAATCTTTCAAGGTCACCTTTTATTTCTCATTCCTTTTCTCAATTTATTATGCCAAAAAGCTATCTACTTTTTTTATTGAAGATTTCTAATTCTTTTCTTCCTCTTATAAGAAACAATTCCCCATTCAGTAATTTAAAATATTATTTTTTATATTATCAATTTATTTATATTCTTACTTTCTTTAATCAATTAACCTGCAAAATAAGTTTAATTAAATTGTCTTGCATTTATTAACTTGATTTCATAAATTTTACACTAGAATCTTCTTCTTTTAAATTCCATCTCCATTTTTTACTAAATATGATTCTCTATATTTAAATAACTATATTTTCAAATTATAGTTGCTAATCAAATTTCCTTACTAGACAAATTTTAAACATTTTAAGTCTTTCACATTATTTTAGTTGCTAAAATTAATTCTTTCTAACTTATAGTATTGATTAATTAATAATAAAATATTCCTAAAATAATTAAATAATTGAATATAAGAGACTTAAATTGTGTTTAGAATTTTCATATTTAAATAATAATTGTTTTATGCAAAATTAATCAATTTAAGTAAAAATTGGTACAATAATTATTACTTAAAAATGAATAAAAAAGAAAACAATTTAAGGCAAGAAAGACTAATAAATTATTTATAAATATTAAAATTATAATAAATGATAGTTATTCAATTGTTTTGTTTAAAAAAATAGATTTTATAAATTGAATTATTTATATGTATATTATAGTCATTAATTATATTAAAATATACTTTCATTCAAATTCTATTTTATTTAATAGGATTTCAATGTTTTTTGTATATTATTCAATTTCTTTATTTTATTAAGTGACAACTTATTTTAAATTAGCCTCAATAGATGTTTTTATTTCTTCATTTTCTTATAAAATCTTCTATTACTCTTATTTCTTAAGTTGTATTTACAAATATTCTTATTATTCTTTTTTTACATCTGCTTATAACTCTTGCAATTTATTCTATAAATCTATAAGAGATTATAAACTGTATTGATTTGATGAATTGTTTTTTTCAGATTCAACAACTTTCTATTATTGCAACAATTCTTTATTTTACTACAATTTTTACAAGACCATGTTTTCCTAAAGAATTTTGTTTGTTGCAGTGAATATTTAATCATTAGATTTTTCAAAATTGTTATCTTCCTAAATTAGAGTACTTTCTGCTTCCTTTATTTATTCAAAAAGTCTCAAAAAGTTATCGTAATCATAGTATAATTATTTATAAATTTTTCCAATCTTAAAGTTTTCACTTTATAATTCTTTTTAAGCTTTATCTACCTCAATTTGAAGACTTTCAACTCTTCTTTAACTATCATTAACTTTTTTCTCTAAATTTTTTGGATCTTTTACTATCATACTATAAAATTATTAAATAATTTACCCTTCCAAAATAGATAATTCATTTTAAGCCACTTACAATTTCTCAATCAAATTCTTATGCTTCTTATCTGCATCTTTCAATTCATTTTAATTTTATGATATAGAATTTTATAATTTTAAATTTTAGTTTCTTTTAGCTAATAATTCTGATTCAGCCTTATGTTTCATTTATTTATACTACTCAAATCTTTTTTTTTTCAAATCCATATCCTTATATTTCATTTATATTAAATCTTCTAATTCACTTTTTTATTTACGAGCTTATTATAAATCAAAATCTTCAAGTTAAATCTAATATATAATTAAAATTATTTAATTACAATCTCTCTGTCTTTCTTTTCCCATTTTTATGTTTGCTCTTTTTTCCATAAGCAATATTTACATAAATGAGTGAGATTATTTTTTAGTCTTTTTTAATCAGGATCTGTTAAATCCACCATCTAAAAATCTACAACTCCAACTGTTTTAAACATCAATTTGCAACGATAAAACAGCTATAGTGTTTAATTTTCTAAGGTAAAATTATCATCAAAATTTATGATATCACAAAACTTTTATTAGATTAAATACAATTACTTTTTCGTATATCATTACTAATTAACTATGATCAGGATTGAAATTGTTTTCAATTGAATTATAAATTTGAAGATCTTTCAACATTTGAACCAATTCTAAATTTGAATTCATATTTAGAAATATTAATAAATAAAATTTTTAAATTATATACTTTTTAATTTGATTTATCTATATCTATGTCGTAGTATTATAATATGTATAAAAATACCAATTAATATCAAACTAACTGTAATATTTCAAAAAGATCTTTTATAATCAATGGTTTTGTCAATACATCACTCATACCTGAATTTAAGCACATGAGAATGTCATTCTTACTATTAAATGCAGTTAATCCTATTATATGAATTTATGGTATTTAATGCTATTCCATCATTAATCTCAATTACTTAGTTGCTTATATTCCATTCATTATTGGCATTTAATAATCCATTAAAATTAATAAAAATAAACTACAATTATGATTACATTTTTGAGTTTATATAATTAATTAAATAGCCTCTTCACCATTAAATGCCTTAAAATAAAACTTAATAGTACCAAAAGAACCTCAAATCCTTATTATGATAATAAGAATTGAATAGATTTTTAATTAAATATTTCATCATCTACCGATAATATTCTCTTACAATTACATTTTTTCTTTCTCATAATTGTTTTTAAATTTTATTCACTTTCTTAATCTTCTTAAAGCTTTAATTATTTATAACTTACAATTTTTGTTTATTGATGATTACTTTTTGGAGATAATTCTTATTTATTAAATTTAATCTTTTATTAAGCATTTTCAGTAAATAGAAAAGGTTATAAATGATGTAGTTCAGAGATTTACAAATCTTAATCTAAATTAATTATACTATCAGAGAATATTGAATTTTCATTTGATTTAACAGATTTAAGTGTAACTTTTTTTACAAATTAAGTGTTAAGTTTACGATTGGATACAAATAAATCACTAATTTAAATAAGAGTTCCATTTAAAGATAAATGATGAATTGATCCTGACACATTACTTTATCTAAGTTTGCTATTAAATCTTATTGGTTTTTCTTTATAATTAACACTCGAAGATTAATGACTTAATTTATGATTCTAAATATAAAAAGTCACTTTTGTTCCTTGACCTTCTCCTCCAGATCTTATTAATAATGATTTATAATCAGCAGGACATAGTTTTGATAATAACATTGATGAGATTAATAAACCAAATCCATGCCAAGATTAATATTATGAAAAATTCTATCTTTATTCAACATCTAATAACATTTGATGTATTTTCATTAATTGATCTTCTTTTATTCCAAATCCTTCATCTTTTATAGTAATCTTTAAATAATTAGATGAAAAAGAGGTCAATTTTAAAAGAATATATCCACTATTTGAATATTTAATAGAATTTTATAATATATTTACAATTATTTGAACTAATCTTGAAAAATCGGTACAAAGATTATTCAATTGATTCTCCAATAAATCTACATATAATACTAAATTTTTCATTTCTATTACTGATTTAAATAATTTGTTTATTTCATCAACCAAATCTTTAATTGAAAAATCTTTAATATCTAATTCTAAATTATCAGCACATAATGAACTAAAATCAATAATATCATTAATCAAGTATGATTATAACCTTAATGCATTTATGGCAGGTTATAAAAATTTAATTTTTAAGTCTTCCTCTATACTTTTATGATTTAAACAACACTACAAAAAGTTACAAGAACTATTCAAAGGAGTTCTTAATTCATGTGAAAAAGATTGGGCTATCTTTTTATTACATAAATATTTACTGAAGTTTTAAATTAATCTTTTATCATTTCATCATAATATTTATTTTACTTAGATATGTCAATTAATGTTAAAATGATTTCATCATCTTCTTAATTGATTATAATTTACCCACTATAGGTAGAACATTTACTGTTTTCCCAAAAATGCTAACAAAATAACTCCAAAGAATTATTAATCGAATTTGTGGTTTCCCATAGTTTACCTTCTTTATAGTTTTCTATAATTTCAGATAATTTGTTTGTTTCCTTATATTGTTGTTAATTTATGCTTTCTTAATCAGAAAAATCTTTTTTATCTTAATTACTTTTTTAAGATGTAACATTATTTCTCAATCTATTCTTTTTTATATGTTAATCTGTAACAATGTTTTTTTAATCTTCAAAAAATTCTAAATTTATAAGAATTAATTACATACCTGAAATAATTGAGAAATCTAATTAATTAAGTATTAGTTTATCAAATTCTTCTTCATTTTTACAAATTGTCGAAAAATGTGTATATACATTTTGATTTTTATAAGTTAATTTCAAATCTTTTTTTGAAATCAAAATGAAACATATAGGAAGAGAAGATATTCTACTCATCCATGTGTTTTCTTTTGTACATATTGTTAATGTTTCTCGATTATTTTTATTTTAAAAAGAGCTAAATAATTCTCCAATATTTTATTTTTTCGATTTTTATAATAGAAACCCTAATTAGCATGTTTCTTAAAATAAAATGCTTGCAATAATGATTATGTCTATAATTTAAAATTAAATGATCATTATTACTAAACAACCAACTTTTGTGATAATATTTTAAATAGAGCTTTCTAAACTAATAAAGTTTGCTGAATTATTATTATGTTCATGTTCACAAATTAATACCACTATTAATATATAATCTTATCCAATCAACAAAAGAAAAAGAATTGAATTTAATTTTACCACAAGCAAAAAAATATTGATTATCACATGAGTTAGTTTTTTCTAAAATGATAATATTATCAAAGCCATTAAGATATTCATAGACATTTTAGGAATGATGTATTCTAAATAATTGGGATACTGAATCAATAAAGCAAGGTCAATAAGGCAATGCAAAATAAAAAATATCAAGATTTAAATGACATTTTATTTTGAAACAATTCCACTTGTACTAATTAACAGACTTTCTTAAGCCTTTTTAGAATGAGAATTCATAGTATTTTGTAACATTATAATTTTCTATTTATATTAATTATTTGAGCCTGGAAGAAATTATCATTGAAGTAAATCTTGTCGTATAAAACTTTCAATTATTATCGGCCAAAAATTATTATGAAAATGAAAACAAGGAAAAGATATTATTAGGTTTAAGCACACAAAACATTTATTTTTGTTGTGTCATGAGATAAATTTACAATATTAAATAAAATATTTATTTCTATAAATATTCAAACAAGAGTCAAAATTTCTTTAAACTCTTTTAAATTAAGAGGTTTTGATAGTACATCACTCATGCCTGCTTTTATACAATTAGAAATATCAGTAGCATTAGTGAAAGCTGTTAATCCTATGATGTGTATTTTTGGGATTTATTTTTTATTCATCATTTCATTAAGTTTGGCAGTTGTTGTACAACCATCCATTATAGGCATTTGATAATCCATCAAAATTAAAGTAAATAATTAACATTTTGGACTGCAAGGGATTGCTTATTCAACAATTCTAATTGCTTCAGCTCCATTAAATGCCTTAATTGATATTATATATATATTTACTAATAAAACATTAAAACCTAATTTGGCCAATAAAATTTGAATAGATTTCTAATTAAAAATTTCATCATCAACTGACAACAAATTTTAACAAGAACATTTTTTCTTTTTTTATAACAGTTTCAAAAATTCTTATTCTTCTTTCTATCCTGCTTCAATTATCATTTTTAAGTTTTAATGATTATTTACATATTCAACTTACTTTGAAAATTTAAATAATTTTTCTGTAATCAAAGATGGTGAAAGAGGTGAAAGTTATCCTAATTTGAATTATAATGATTCAAAAGATTAACTATCAGTACCATTAAAATCATTTTTATTAGATTCATTTCTTTTGACATTTTAACTAGATTATTTTAAATGATCTATATTAATAAAATCTGTTGCTTAAAATAAAGCACAATTTAGTTCTAAATTAAATTATTCCCCTTCATGTGAACTTTAAAATCTAGAAGAACTTTATCTTAATGTATTTTATCTAGGTCTCTCAATTTTATGTTAATTTTCAACGAAAAACCAAACTTATGATCCTTGATCATGTCCAGATGAATTAATTTATAAAAATTTGTTTTCTTTTGGTGCTAACTAATTAACTAAAATAGCAGAAATTAATAAACCAAATCCTTACCAAGTTTTATTTAACTAAATATTTTTGTATTATTCAATATTTTATAAAAGTGATTGCAATTAATTAAGATGATCATTCTCTATTCCTATACCTTAATCTGAAACACAAATTTTTAATCCTTAATTTTAGGTAGTTGATATTTACAAAACAACAACACCTTCTAAAGAAAATTTTAAAGAATTCTATAATAAATTTACTATTATTTAAATAAGTCTTAAATAATCAGATGTAAATTTATTAGTAGTACATTCAAGTAAATTAATCCTTAATTCTATCCTTTTCATTTCAAATTATGTTTTAAACAATAAAATTATCTCTTTAAGAATTTCTTTAATGGAAAATTCTCTAACAGAGAGTATAAAATTATTAGTTGATATTTATGATAAATCTATTATATCACTAATTATATATGATTGCAATTTTAATGAATTGATAGCTGGTTATAAATAATCATCTTTAATGTAAGTTTTAATTTCTTAATCGTATAGACAAGAGACAAGAAAATTTAGAGCACTATTTAATGGAGTTCTTAATTCATGAGAAAATGATTCTATAATCTTAATTAATATTTTAAGAAATACCTTTGATTTAAACTCAGAATTAGATATTAATTCTTGTAATTCATTTTATTTTGAAATATCAGTAAGTGTGAGTAGAACTTCACCTTCTTATTCAGAAAATGTTATGTGTCCAGAAAGTTAAAGCTTTTTTGGTTAAAATGAATAATTATAATTTACAGTAAAAGATTACCAACTTTGATCTGAATAAATTTCAATATGATGGCCAAACATTTTTTTATCTGAGACAGTAAATTACTTTATGTTTGTCAAAATATCAAAAATTGATTATTAAGATGTTGTTAAAAGTTCTAGTGAATCTCCCCCTTTTGATTATTCTTATTTTTATTAAGGTGAATGATATAGAGATATAGAATCACTTTTATATTGCCATATATTTTATTTCTTTGTTTATCTTTAGTTAATTTTTGGTTTCTAATATAATTATTTTATTTTATCAATTCTATCCTGTATTATACTGAATTATAATTTATGCAATATTAATTCATCTAATTAATCATCATTTTCATAGCATTATTTAAAATAAGTGTAAAGGAACTTATTTTTATAAGTTATTTTTAGATTTGGTAAACTTATAACCATAAAACATTATGGAATTAAATTTAAGCGATAATTCCATTGTTAATCTGTGGCTTTGATTGTATTTTGATAATTACTGGTAATATTGTATTAATATTATTTATTCTCATTAGAATTATCTATTATAAGTTTATTTATTTCAATCAAAATTGTGTATGCCAGTGTTATTGTTAAAAATAAATTGAAATTAAATATCATGATAATGAGAGCAATAAATCTTAAGAGTATATGATCAAACTGTTTAAATATACTATTTCTGGATGATAATGAATCTAAACGTTCGAATAATGCTATAATTATAATTGACAAATCAGAGCCAATAATAACTATAAGTATTAGTGTAGCAACTTTACTTAAAAGCACACAAATTTATTTATAAACAATAGCTTTTTCCTTTGGCAAAAATAATTATTACAATGCAAGAAATCCATTAATCGAACAAATGATTACTGAAATAAGTTGTCCTTAAGTATCATAAGTGATGGTTAGTATGTTAATTATTACTTAAAAAAGAAAGAATAGACTAATTGAGTAATCCTTAGTATAGCAATGAAATTAATTTCTATTTTTTGATTTTTCATTTATCATTATTATTTCTTGAATATATAAATGGCTTGTTACTTATTTTTTTTATTTAATTTAATACTATTTGAAGCTTAATTGTAAGTAATCTATTTATTAATACCTTTGATCATTACAATTATGATGTTTTAGAGCAGGTCTTACTTATTTTGATAAAAAAAACAAATCTAAATAATTTATGATAAATTATAATAGTTTCAATTCATGAACATTCCAGAATTGAAAAATAGAAATAAATATTGATTTTTCTATTACTTACCGATTAGAACTTTAAATAAAAATTAGGAATTATGTATTTTAAACTTTATAAAATGATTTTGTTGACCACACATTTGGAATTATGGAGTATTCTATAAGATAAAAAATTTATATTGAATTTGAAAAGTATTCAATTAGTTTTGGTTTGAGATAATTTCCTAATAAAATAATTTTTCTATGATTGATACAATATCAATAGGGTTTTTGTTTGTCAATTTTCTCGAAGTTTTGACAGCTGATTTTGAACTATCAATTTAATATTCCTTATACACATAAAAAAGAAATGTGAATGCAGTTTCTGCAAATACAACTTTTATTGTTAATTGTAAAAATTAAGATGCTCAGTATTGTTCAATTGAATTAAATTAAACATCGGCTAAAACAGCTGAAATAGCTTTACTTTATTTAGAAGGATAAGCACCATTTTTAGATAATAAGGAAGATTTAATTTATGAAGGTATGGATTATGATAGGTATTGTTAATGTTAAAATTGATTGATAGTTATGTATTAAAAAAAAGAAACCATTTTATTTCGATACCAAGTTCACCAAATAAAGTATATTTTACAGTATTAACAAATATATAAATTTCGTTCGATATATATTTAAGAGGATCCTAAACTATGTTATGTCCAAATGATTGTCAAGGAAATGGAATATGTTTTGATGGAGAATGTAGATGTGATTAGGGTTTTATTGGTAGAGACTGTTCATTGAAAGCTTTATAATTAGAAGAGGAATAAAATATATTTGTAAATGGTTCTCATGATTAAAACTTTTATTGTTATTTCGAATAAAATGGAACTAAAGATTTTAGACTTGAAATATCAGTAATTTTAATATTTATGTAGATACAAGATGATGAAAATGTAGCTTAAGTTTATATTCTTATTCCAGATTTAGTATATTTACCAACAAACTATTTCTTTAATGATGCAGCCAAAATAACAAAACATTCTCCTTTTATTAGAGAGATTGATCAGAAGAGTTCTAGTTATTAGAATAATTAAGATTAATATATTCCTAATAGATTAATTATTTTACTTCAAGGAGTTTAATTCAATATCAAGTTAGATTCAATTTCAAGAGATTACCAAAGCGAACAAATAAAAATTATTATTATTATTGTTTGTAGTGTAGCAGGTTCTTTATTAATTTGCTTTTTAATCTTTTTAATTAGAAGAGCAAGATTGAAAAGATCTATGGAAAAATAAACACCAGAAGATTATGAAATGAGAGAAAAAAATTTTACATATGGAAAATCATCAAACAAAAAAGAAGATGAATTTGTAACTATGGATAATTAAATCTATTCAAATGATCTATAAGATAATTGTGCTATTTGTTTGGATACACTCTCTAATACATAACCTATCAAATATACTCCATGCAAGTATTTATAAATATATGTCTAGACATGTATTTCATACTAAATGTATTGAAAAATGGCTATAGAAAAATCAATTTTGTCCTTTTTGTCGATATGATTTAAAAATAGACAATTTAAAATAATAAAAATAGTAACACATTAAAATACCAGCAACAAATTAAATTAGAATAATTAGAAGAAATAATTGATTCAGTATTTATAAATCATTCATTTTCAGTTAACAAAGAAACAAACTCTTAATAAGAAATCTTATTATTCAATTCTTATTTTTTTTCTCCCAAATGAATAACTTATTACCAATCTGATGAAGATAAATTAGTATTATAAAAGAAGATTTTAAGTTCATTAGCAGATATCTATTTACTATGATTTCTATCTAATTTATTAAAAAAATTCCTTAAATTTTCTTCTTTAAAAAGAGCTTTTTTATTACAAGATGCAATTAAAAATTCATTGAAATCTAAAAATTGATTTTCATTAATATCTAATTATGAAAATATTTTATCCACTTCTTACTTTGCTTAATTTTAATCTCCTGATCTTGCTAAATATTACTAATATAATTCAGCTTTAGATATTTTTCCATCATTATTTAGATCGATTTTATAGAAAGTCTAAGAAATTTTATCTCTTTCTTCTTAAGGCATTAAATATTCAATCATTAAACTCATTAATATTAATCTTAATTCATTTTTTCTCTAAAATTCTTTAACTCTTAATAAAGCACTTCATAGATGATCTTCTTATAGTCTTAAAAAATTAAAATTTTAAACACTCTTTAGCAGTAGGTCTCATTTTAGGATCTGGATTAATCATTTCGCTAATTAATTTATATGATTCATCATTAATTGAATTCAAATTAATATCTGCTTTAATATTATTTCTTTTGATATTCTAAATTGTCACTTATCTACTTTAATCTTTAAAGGGATGTGATCCATACATCAATTCAAATAAAATTATTCCAGCTGACCATATATCTGCCATTTAATTCCATTTATATTTTTCAAAAAAAGTTTCTGGAGCTCTATAACTAATATCTTAGTTTGAATCTTAAAAGATATCAAATAAATCATCAAGTCCAGTTAATTTAATTAAAAAATGAGATTTTTATGCAACAACTACTCCACTTGTTGAAATATTTTTATGTACTATTTCTTATTAATGTAAATAATAAATTCCAGACAAAACTTATTAAAAAACATAAGCAATATGAATTTTCTCTGAACTTTGCATTTCTTAATTTAATCTTTAATATAAATCTCCACCATTATAGTATTCTTCAACCAAATAAATATGTTTGTCATCATTATAAAAATCATATAACTTTATAATATTTGGATGATCCTAATCATTATAATGAAACTTACTAATTTTTTTATTTATTGCAAGTAATTAACATATTCGTTAATTTAATCATTAGTTAAAGTATTTTTAGCAATCTTAGCTATTCTTTTTAATCCTGTCACTTTATTTTCAACAACAAATATTTTTCCATTTAAACCATTTATTTACACTTTTTCTTCAGTAATAAAATAATCATTTTAGAATTTCTTGTTCCTATAAATTTATTAATGATCGCCTTAAAATAGTTCTGCTACTTTAGTTTTATCTAAAGATTTTGGTTATTTACTTTTTCTTTCTTCTGGCTTTGTATCTAAAGTTAGAAGTTTCTATTTTGGCAGATCATCCTAATCAGTTTTTGTTTTTTTTGTTTTTTTAGATGCTGAACAACCCATTAGATTCAATTATTTTTAATGTATTTAATTAAAAACAATTAAACAATTAAGTCATCAATAATAATATTTTTGAATTGAATATGATTACAATAATTTGTAATTTTAAATTATTAAATAAAAACATACATCTTTTCAATTCTTTAATTATTGAATCTAGGAAATAATCTTTAAATTTATATTTAATTAATAACCCTTAACCTTTTATCCTATTCAAAATTAAGTAATTCAGATTTATAAATTAAATTATTCTTTTTAATAATAAATTCTTTCTATTATTGTATTTTAAGTATCTAATCTTAAATTACATCATTATTAAGTAAATAACTATCTTCTATTTATTCTGATGTTACTTTCTTTTTATAACTGGAGGGACAAAAGAACAATCATTTTCTTAAACCTAATCTTAAAAATCTTATATATGAAACATCTGGATCTATAAGTAATTCTAATCTTACTGCCTTTAAGTATAACTTGAAAATGATGGATAATTCACACTTTTAATTGATTTGAAGATCTCTGACTTTTTATATAAATCTTAGATTTGAGTTCTCATTCTCTTTATTGAACAATTTACAATTTTTTCTTTAATTCATTTTAATTAATGTATTTAGAAAAATACTTGTATTCAAAGAAACTTTATTCCAATATTTTTTCAATAAATCATCATTTTTTTATTACATGAGACGTTTTAATTCTTCCTCCGCTTTTTTGATAATTTAATAGTTAAATCAAATTCTGATTTCTCTTTTTCTATTTACATTCTTCTCATTCAAATTATTGATCAGACTCTGGAACTGTTTAACTTAAGTAAGATTATATTTATTTATTAATACTTATTAATTTATTATTATTATAATTTATCCTATCTCTATCTTTATACGCTTCATACTCTTTATTTCTTGCTATAGACATTAGTAAAATAGAAATTTTGATAACATTTATTTTCTGAATATTTGATAATCATTAACTGAAATTATCTATTAGAAAATATGCTTATTTTGAGAATGTGCTCATACTAAAATGATTGATCAAGTCAATTATATATGCTAATCCATATTCATTAAACATTTTATCAAATTAAGAAGATATTAGTTCCTAAAAATTATTAATCTTATTCTTATGTATATTAAACATCATCATCAAATATAAAGCAATTTTCATCCATAAACTCAATAATTGATGTTTTTAAGATTGGAGATGTTAAATTTTCATAAAACTAAATCATAAATCCATATCTGTCTACTTTGCATATTTGATTACTTCTCAATTATTGTGTTTTTGATTAAAACTTTTAAGATTAATACTAAAAAATAAGTTGAAAATCGCATGAATTTAGTAAAATAAAATAATTAAATATGATAATAATGTTTGAGATTATATTTTTAGTGAATAATTAATAAAATATCTATATATCTATATGAATTTAAAATTACCATAGAAACATTAATAAAAAAAATTATTTTAAAATGGAAATCGACTATTTGATTACAATAAAAGTGCTAAGTATGATTGTAATGTTTTTGATGATTATTATAATGGGAAATATTCCTTTAAGATCAACAGCTTTCAAAGGAAATTAATTATTATTAGAATTAACAGGAGCATTTTCAGGAGGATTATTTTTATCAGTGGGAATAATTCATTTATTACCTGAGTCTATGAAATAATTTCATCTATTCTATAAATCCTAAGAATTAGAATCATTTGAAGAATTTCCTTATGCTTGTTTAATCACAGTCCTAAGTTTTGCTTTGATTTTGTATATTGAAAAAATAGCATTTATTCATGATCATACTATTGATGAAAATCATTCTAATTAAGTTACTGTAATAAACTAGCAAGAAGTATTTGGAGAATAGGATTGTCCTGAAACAAACAAGCAATAAATAACATCATCTTAGAATTAAGAACTTGATGAAGCAACTATAAATTCTTTAACTCCTTATATATTATAATTTGCGATTGGTAAATATAAATTGTAATGAGGAATTCATGCATTTTTTGAAGGTTTGGCAATTGGAATAGAATAATAAGTACCTTAATGTTTAGGTATTTCTATTGCAGTGATTTGTCATAAATGGGCTGAAGGTTTAACTTTGGGTTTATCTTTCAAAAAAGCAAGTATATCAGCATATATGATTATCATAGATACAAATTTATAAAGTGCAACAATAATGATTTTCATTTAAGGAATCATTAATCCTTTTGGTATACTTATAGGATGGCTCTTATCAAATCAAGGATTTATCATAACTGGAATATTTTAGTCAATATCTGCAGGAACATTCATTTATATAGCTACAATGGAAGTGATTTAAGAACAATTCAATAAGAAATCAAATTCTTATTAAAAAATGATGATGTTCCTATTTGCAATAGGATTCATTAGTTCAATATGGAAGATAGAAAAATTAAGTTATTGAAATAATTAATATTATGTATAATGTTTTAATGCTACTCATAAACCTAGAGATGTTTCTAAATTTTTGATACATTTAAGACTACTAAAATCTTCAGATGATCCATCTTCTTTAACAGCAAAGAAACATCGAGTTTCTGCATGATCTGGATGTTATCCAACAGTAAAATGTTTTAATCCATTTAATTTTTAATCTTTTTTATCATGATATTGTAATAAGGATACAAGCATTGAATGATATGGTTCTTTTAAAGGAGTATTATTTTCAGATCTAGCTAAAATAGTTTTAAAAATATTTTTCAATTAAGAAATATCTCTATACTAAACATATAAATAAATGTATTACTTTTTAATTATGAAAAACAATATCTTTTTTTTACTTTCTTTATTCATATTTTTTATTTCCTCCTTTACCAGCACCTCCATGAGCAAATGTTTCTTTAGCTCTTTTAATAATAGTTTCATAATGTTTTCCGTGATGAGCCCAAAATTATGTTAAATCTTCTCCATTTGTTACTCTAATTTCTAATTGATGTTCTCCTATCTTGATACCCTCTGAAGTCAAACGAATAATATTTTCTTCTGGAGTTCTTGGTTTAGATAAAGCAAAATTGCCTTCTGTTTTACCATATCTAACATATGGAGAACTTATATTATGTTATTTCATTAAAGCCTCTGTTATTTAAGTCCAATTAACTGCAACTCCTGTTGGAGCCTTGACAGTAAAAATTAAAGGTTCAAAATTGTGATATGGATTATCAATAACTTCTTCTTCAGGTTTTTCTTCCTATTATTATTGAACTACAACTGCTTCACCAGTATTTGTTTTTACTTTTTTATTTGTTTGAGTAATAATTAATTCTGGTAAAGGTTTATTATTTAATCTTCTAACACCTAATTTATTTAAAAACAATTGTTACTTGTTTAATCTGGGCTTAATTCAACCTCAGTTGAAGTTTTTATTGCCTCAATTAATTATTCTTGAGTTATTTTCATTTACTTAACTTTATTGCATTTAAGTATAAATTATAGTTATAAATAACCATCCTAACTTTGACTAATCTACTTAGAGAAGAATTCATCTTAGGATAGGTTTTTATCTGACAAATAATATTCCACTTATCTTTTGATCTCTTCAATACTCATATTTTGTGATTTATTCTTTCTCAATTAATTAATTAATTAATTAAAAATTTTTTTGATTTCTTATTCATTTGAATAATGAAAACAATGTTTTCTAATTTTTAAATTTAGGAAATGAATTTATTTAATAGTTATTTTTTTAAGGATAATGTTTACATCATTATAATGTTTTAACAAATAAATAAATAATATAAAGTGATTAATATTAGAATTCAATCTCTATTTCTTATATACAAAAGTAATTCTTATTTAAAATTATGAATTTTTTATAGCCAAAGACATATATTGATTTTCTTGATGCACTTCTTTATAAATAACAATAAATTTCAAAAGAGTTTTTAAGTTATTGGATAATAATTACAGATATTTAAAAAAAATTCATAGTGGAAGTAGCTATAAATTGTTAATTAATTATATTATTAAATATGTTAAAAATATTCAGAAACCTTTAACTCATTTCAAAAGATGAATTTGATTTTTCTCTATATTAATGTACCTCTAGTGAAAACAGTGATGTTCCAAAACCAAAATACATGAAAGTACAATCAATTTTTATGTAGCCAATTATCGAATGTCTAAAAGGTTAAGATCAAAAGATTTTACCTTTAGATGCATTCAATAAATTCTATGATATCTTATGTCAGGTCCAATACAACAAATGGATAAGTGCCTTAAAAATTGCATATGTCCTCCATTACTGCTTAGAAGTATATTCAATTTTTTATGTATATTATCAAAGAAATAATGTAACATCTTTGTTGATGCTGTCTGCAATAACCATCTCTATGATAAAATAAAAAATAAGTAATAAAGGAAAACAGAAGATCCAATTGCATAATTGCATATAAATATTGTCCAAAATCTCTTTTCTTACCTTTAAATTAGATATGAGAATTATCTGTTTTTCCTAAATGCTCTTTCTGATTTTGAAGAAAAAGAAGAATATCAAAAAACCTTTATCATACACAAAATCGTATCTACAATATAGGTTTTAGTTAAAATTCACAAAGATTTAGATATTTCTTTGAAAAAATTTCAAAACATTGAAGTTTCTAAATATGTCTGTGTATAACTTCTTAATGATCTCTATTTTTTCTATCCGAAAGTCCAAATCTACTTACAGTCTCATATTAATAAAATGCTCCATATGGAAAGTGAATAATCATTAAAATTATATTAAGTTTATACTGAAACACTTAGACTTGGAAGAAGTGTAACACAAATGTTGAAATTATGTAACGAAGTTGCAACAATTCAATCCTACCCTCAACTTTAATTATTTACTGTAGAATAAAATATTAATAGATAAATAGAATTACACTTCAAAGAATAGAAAAGGCAACCTAGTCCTATCAAATTTGATATTGTTAAATTTGATGATGAAAATCTTATTGAATAATATAAAGATGACTAAATCCATACTCCAAAAGTACTTCAACAATTTCAAAAAATGGTAACCTAACTAACTGAAAGTTAAGAACCAGAACCAGATTAAATTGATTTTAGAATCTCTCATAGACCAAAAACTGAAAGATAATAATAAAATTTTAAAATTAAGAAATAAGAATCTAATGAATAATCTATGATATAATCTGTCATATCAACATCAGATAATGGTTCTAGTATAAGGAATATCTAATTTAGTCATCAAAATAGCTTTAGAAATGAATTTTTCAATTAAACTGAAAGTCCATTAAATTTTATTGATTTTTCTCAGTAGCACTAACATTAAACAAGAAAGAAACAATGATCAATAAATTTTTGGTAAATTTTTATTAACATGATAATAATTATTCTTATTTTTTTTTATTTTTTATTTTATAAGAATCAATCCAAAAGTATTGCATTAATTCTTTCCCCCATGAAACTGTATTATTTATAAAAATTTATGAAAAAGCAAATGATTTTCTCAAATTTTATAAGGATATAATCTTAACAATAATTGGTAAAGATAAAATTAAGAATATTAAAAACAATTATAATTGAACATCTACTTTACGAAAGTGAAAATAAATTGATGTAACTTTTTTCTATTGTATTTTTTCGATATAATTAATAATGCAGTTTTGCTTTATTAGATTTAAAATAGGATAGTAAAATTGAGATACATAGACAGATGTTCATTTTGAATAAGAAAATCAAATATTTATAAAACATTGTATTATATTATTTAATTTATATTACCGTTAACTTAAATGAACTAATTTGCCAATTACTTAGAATATTACACTCAACGAGACCTTCCATACAGTCAGAGATCCCCTAAAGCAAAAGAAATAAAAAAGGAATGGAATTTTAGTCCACAATTCAGTCCTCATCGATCTCGATTTAATCTAAATGACTCATAACTAGATAGTGAATCTTAAAATTAAAGAACTATAGTGAATAGTAAAATAAAATAGAGAAACAAAATTGAGGATAAGGAAAATTTAATAAATCGATAAAATATTGTTTTGAACTAGTAAATGAAAAAGTGTTAGAAATTAATGAGTCCTCGAAAAGAAAAAAAGAATTTAATAGAGAGTTCGTATTTATTACCAATAGATCAAATCTTAACTATTAGTATATAGTCATCAACAGATGAGAATATTGTGGAGATAGATTCTGTGAAAAAATCATCTGAAAATTAAATAAATAATTATTAGGTTTAAGAATTCGAAGATAATTCTTATAATAATGAGAGTGTGCATTAATCATTTAAAAAAATAAAAATTTAAGATGATTATTATTCAAAAGTAAGTCTATAATTATGAATTTTAAAAGGATTACAATAAGCAATTAAAATTAGAAGATGATTTCGAATAGATTAATAGTTTTAGATAGCACATATAAACCCCTAGATAATAATAGATGAAGAATATCAGTTTTGTTATGTATAAGAAATAAGTGGAGGGTAGATTTTGATTGTATTGTAGTTATAATTGAAATATTATTGATCATTCATTGTAGTATTCATTTTACATTCTTCTATCTTTTTTATTTTTTAATTCTTAGACTCTTTATGAAAGATACTTCAAATCAATAATACTTTTTGAATGAATTTTATCTAATTCTTTGAGTTTGTCAAGAATGTCTTTGATTAGGAGTTATCTATATTTTTATACACTTTCTACAGATTTAGAATATTGATCTAATAAGGAATCATATAAATTTAATTTTTCTTGTGCCCCACAATTAATAAGTTCATCTAATCTCATTTGATATTAATTGGCATTTTATAATCGAATTTATAATTCCTAAAAAAGAGTTCCAAATTTACATACTTTATAGTTTTTAGCAAAATTGATTAGAAACAAAGGAGGTGCAAATTGATTTTTAGATTTCTCTTTGTTCATTCTACTAGGATCAATTGTTTCAAGAATATTTTGAACTTCTAACTTAGTAAATAATTATTTATCTTCCCATTATTTGATTAGGTCTTTGACTTACTATTTTAGATCTTGAGTCCAAGTATAATCTTTAAGTAAAAGAAAGGCTTTGATAATTTATTTTTTAAAAGCATCACTCATGGAGGCATCTGAAATAGAGATAAAAGATTTACATGCTCCTTCGAATTTGATGATTGACTCAATAACCCTATGAGCCATATAAAGTAGAGAAATAATAACTTTATCACCATCAACATTGCCTTTTGCAAAATGAAAATAGTTGCACCATTCTTCACAAAGGGATTGTTGAGATTTTTAATCATGACTGTGTCTAATATAGAATCTAGCAGCTTCATCTATATGAGATTAAGATAGATGAATATTATTCAGAAGTTGACTAAGAGAAACAATATTGATTTCATTGATCATTTTGAAGTGGAATAATTTTAATTAAGAATATTAAAAAATTGATAAAAATAGGGGGTTTAGATTAGACAATATATTTTATTGATATAAATTAAATAACAGATAAATTTTATTAACAAATTTTACTTGTTTTTCAATGAATGATTTAACACCCATAAAGGAAGTCGATCTTAATAAATAATCATGGACAAGTCCTAAAGATAAGAGTGATCGTGTATAAATTTAATTTTATTTAGTTTATTCCTCGTAATGTATAATCAAATCTCTATCAGTTATTCATGAGTGAAGAAAATAGTTAAGGCACACTTTACAATAATTTGCTTTAGTCTTCGATTTTAGGCAAATCTCCCACAGTAAATCAGAAACTATTCAATTATAAAACTGAAAATAAATAAAACGAAATGAATAAAATTATTAATAATGGATTAAAATTTTCAGCAACTCCAACAAAAGTAGAACCTGAAAAGCCCCCAAGAAAAATCAATAAACGTCCTTATAAAATATTAGAGGCTGAGAATCTATAAGATGATTTTTATCTAAATCTATTAGATTGGTCACCTTTTAATGCTTTAGCAGTAGGATTAGAGAATTCAGTATTAATTTGGTCAGGTCATACTTCAAAGGTTTCACGTTTATGTACTCTTGAAGATCCAGATATGGTATGTAGTGTAGCTTGGTCATAACGTAATCAACATCTTTCAGTAGGAAATAGTATGGGAGAAGTTGAAGTATGGGATGTTGCTAAATAAAAAGTTATTAGAAAATGGAATGGACATTAAGGTAGAATTGGTTCTTTAGCATGGAATAATTATTTATTAGCCACTGGCAGTCGAGATCGTAATATTTTGGTTAGAGATGTTAGATGTCCAAATGAATCAATTTAAAAATATATTGGACATAAATAAGAAATATGTGGATTAAAATGGTCATTTGATGAATAACTATTAGCATCTGGTGGTAATGACAATAAATTGTTTATATGGTCATTAAAAAATCAAGGAGAATTGACTCATTTCTCATAACATTAAGCAGCAGTAAAAGCTATAGGATGGTCACCTCATCAACATAATATTGTTGCATCTGGTGGAGGTACTGCTGATAGATGCATTAGATTCTTTAATACTTAAACTATAGAGTAAGTTGATTGCATTGACACTGGATCTTAAGTCTGTAATTTAATGTTCTCTAAAAATTCTAATGAATTAGTTTCAACTCATGGATATTCGTTAAATTAAATTATTGTTTGGAATTATAATAATATGTCCAAAGTTGCTACACTAACTGGTCATACCTAAAGAGTTCTTTATTTGAGCGGTTCACCTTGTGGTTAAAACATTGTAACAGGAGCTGGTGATGAAACTCTTAGATTTTGGAATGTTTTTCCTCAATCTGCTTCTAAAAATGATCATGGAATCACAAGAGCAGAAACCATCGATTTACGTTGAAAATAATATTTCTATATTACTTTTTTAAGTTATTAAATCTTTATATTATAATGTCCGTCAAAGTGGCAGTCAGAGTAAGGCCGTACAATTCTCGTGAACTTGAATTGAATTGTTCATTATGTGTGGCTATGAATGGTCCAACAACTATATTGTTAGGTAAGTAATATGAAATAAACAAAAGATCTTGAGGATTCCAAGAAAAATAGAGATTTTGCTTTTGATTATTCTTTTTGGTCTCATGATTCTTTTGAGAATGATGAAAATGGATACAGTAGACCAATCCCCGGTAGCAAATATGCAGATTAGTAAATGGTATTCGACACAGTTGGTACAGAAATTTTAAATAATGCTTGGTAAGGTTATCATTGTTGCTTATTTGCATATGGTTAAACAGGAGTAAGAATAATAATAATAATTAAGGCTGGTAAATCATATTCAATGGTTGGATATGGAGCTAATAAAGGTATTGTACCAATATCATGTGAAGAGATTTTTAAGCGAATAAAAAAGAACCCAGATTCTCATTTAAGTATATAGATAGACAATATAATGATTAGCTTATGAAGTATAAGTGAGTATGCTTGAAATATACAATGAAAAGGTATAAGATCTACTTGTACCAGTTGTTAAAAGGCCAACAGGAGGTTTAAAAGTCAGAGAACATAAAGTTTATGGAGTTTATGTAGAAGGATTAACTAAATATCCAGTTGATTCATATGAAGCAATAGAGGCAAAGATGGATGAAGGAAGTAAGCATAGAACAGTTGCAGCAACTTAAATGAATGCATCGTAGATTATTCTATATTATTGATTAGTTCTTCGAGAGCACATACAATTATTTAGATAGAGTTTAAGGAGATAAAGAATGTAGATGGAAGAAAATCAGAGAAGTTATCAGTTATTAATTTGGTTGATCTTGCAGGTTCAGAGAAAGTAGGAAAGACAGGAGCATAAGGTGATCGTTTAAAGGAAGGTAAGGTTTAATAATATAATTTAAAATAGCTGGTAATATAAATAAATCATTGTCTGTGTTGGGATAGGTTATAGCAGCATTGGCTGATAAGGCAATGGGTAAAGGAAAGAATGCAGTAGTTCCATATAGAGATTCATAGTTAACTAGAATATTATAAAATGCTTTAGGAGGTAATTCAAAGACATTGATGATTTGTGCTGTTAGTCCTGCTACTGATAATTATGAAGAAACTTTGAGTACATTAAGATATGCAGATTAAGCAAAAAAGATTAAGAATTGTGCTGTTGTTAATGAAAGTGATGTAGATAAGAAACTAAGGGAATAATAAGAGGAAATTCACTCTTTGAAGTAGTAATTGATGATGTTGTAATAATAATTAAAAGGTGGAGTAATTAATCCTGAAATGTTAAAATAATTATCTTAGATTTAAGATGATATTGAAACTAATGAAACTATTATGTAAGAGAATTAAGAATCTTTTTAATCTAAATTAGAGAAGTAAAAATAAAAAGATGAAGAAGAAGATGATGTAGATTTATAAAATGAAGGAATTAAAGAACATCCACATTTGGTTAATTTAAATGAAGATCCATTATTAAACAGAAAGATATTAAAATCTTTAAATTAAGAGGAAACACATGTAGGAAGACCTAATGGAAATCCAACACCTTAAATTGTTGTTAATGCTATGTGTGTATAACCAAATCATGCAGTTATAACAAATAAAGAAGGAATTGTTGAAATTAAACCATTTACAAAAGAATGTGGTGATTTTATTTTTGTTAATGGTTCACCAATTACAGGTCCTACTTTATTACATCATAATGATAGAATTATCTTTGGAACTACAACTACATTTTTAGTTTAAATTCCAGGATCTGAATAAATAGAATAAGGACCTGAAATTGATTGGGAATTAGCATAATAGGAAATGTAAAAAAAAGAAGAAGAAAAAAGACAAGAACAATAAAGATAGGCAGAAAAGTAAGTGCATGAAGAAATGCAAAGAAAAAAATAAGAATTAGAAGAATAGAGAAAAGAAGAATAAAGATTATATGAAGAACAAATGAAAAAATAATAAGAAGATTTTGATAGGAAAATGAAGGCTTTAGAAGAATAGAACAAAGATATGTTGAATAGAGCATTGATGGCTGAAGAGGAAAGAAAATTAATAGAAGAGAGAAAGAAATTAGAAGAAGAAACATTACAAAAATAATTGCAAAGAGAAAAAGCTAGAAAATAATATGAAGATGAAGAAACTATGAAGAAATATAGAATTAAAGAAAAGAATTTTATCGAGAATAAATTATAAAAGTATTTACCTAAAGTATTGGAAGTCAATTTAATTGCTAAAGAACTTAAACGAAATGTTACTTTAGAAGCTAGATTAAAATATGTATATGCTGATGATTAAGAATACTCTTAATTTACTGAGGAGAATGCATAGAAAGGATAAATTCAAATCTAGGTTAATAATAAAGAAGAAGGATAAATTTATTATTGGGATTTACATAAATTTTCTAATAGATACTATATAATAAAAGATTTATTAGAAAGGTATTTTGAATCTAATCAATTATTATCATTACCAAAAGATTAAGATCCTTTTTGGGATCCTCCTGAAGCAAGAGTTATTGGTTCTGGATTTCTTAAATTATAAGCTTTAGCTTATTTGATGGATAATCCTTGTGATTTGACTCTAGTAGGAGAACATTTCTAATGTGGGACTTTAAAAGTTAATTTAATTCCTACAGATGAAACAGGATAAAGAAATTTATCAGAAGATATTGAAGATGGCATTGAACCACCTGTTGAAGATCCATCTGAATTAGTTGGTAGAAGATTTGATTTTAGAGTTTCAATTGAAAGCGCAAGATTACCAGAAAATCTATGCAAAGATACTTATGTTGAATATTCAATATAAGTAGAAGAAAAAAAGAAAGAATTATTTAAAACTAAAACTGTATAATTCTATCTAATCTTTTTAGTTATCTGGAGCTCATCCAAATCCTATCTATAATTACGATTAGTAACATACATTTGATTAATTAACTGAGGTTTAATTGAACTATTTAATAAATGGAACAGTAAATTATTTATTATTTATATCAGATTTGTTTCAAAGTATATGGATATGACGAAAATAAGAGTAAAGACCTTAAAAAAAGAGAAATACCAGTAGAAAATCTGATTCCACAATAATAGACTACCTAATTACCTAATCAAACTTCTATTTCGCAATAACCATAATCCAGTTAATCAACTGAATAAGCTAAGAAATAAGAAGAACATATAGATATTTTAACCAAAACAATTAATTAATCAAAAAATATTTAATAATAATAATAATAATAATAATAACAATTATCACAACAACCTAATAAACCAGTTTAACAAATCTCTTAAGTTAAGCAACCAATCGAAAGTAAATTATTAAATTATCTCTAATTAGAATTTAATCCCATTCAACCACCCCCATAAACTATTAATAAATAAGATAATAGATAGGATAATAGATAATCAGTAAAAGAATATGAAGATCATACTTCAGAACAATAACAAATGAAGGCTAAATTACAATAATAATAAATGAATGCTCAAAAACCAAGAAGTTCATCCCAAGATAGAACACCTGCAATGATGTCAAAAGGAAAACCTGATCCAAAGAAAGGAACTAAAAAAGATGATGGATGCAATATATTCTGATAAAACATAAATCAATATTATTAGTCAGCTGGTCCTACATAATTATCATTATCGAATATTCCTTCTGCTTATACTCCATCAGGAGAAACATACAATCCTTTTCCATTCATTCTATCCTTATCCCAATTACCTAATTTTATTATAATTCAAATTACCTTCATAATATGAATGATCATTCCATTGATATCTTCCATATCCTTATCTTAATCCATCTGCAAAATGACCATCATATATATCACGATTTGCAAATTTATACAAACCTTTTCCATTTTTTCTTCCTTATTTCCACTCTCCCTCATAAATGTCTCCAGAAACCATCTTCAATATTCCATACCCATGTTTTTAATCATTCACAAATTCTCCTTCATATTAATCGCCATTATTGTATTTATAACAACCTTTTCCATTTCTCTCTCCTTCCTACCAAAATCCTTAGTATATATCTCCATTGCCATATTTCATTCTTCCATTCCCACTTCTTTAATCTCTAAACCACTCCCCTTAATATTCTGATCCATCTTATCCATGCTTATATACTCCTTTATTTGTTTTCTGTCCATTATCATAAATACCCTCATACTTATCTCCATTTGAATAACTAAAAACTCCTTATTAATGATATTAATCATTGAGCCAAAATCCTTCGTATCTTGATCCAGATGCAAAAATATAAGTTCCTTATCCATTTTTCATGTTATTGTTCCACTCTCCTT
Source organism: Paramecium sonneborni (assembly GCA_905182985.1). NCBI lineage: Eukaryota > Ciliophora > Oligohymenophorea > Peniculida > Parameciidae > Paramecium > Paramecium sonneborni. Next base: position 357,173 of record CAJJDN010000069.1, read on the forward strand.
GATAATGATCTCCATTAGCCAAAACTAAAGTTCCTTGCCCTGATTTCACTCCTCTTACCCAAATTCCTTCATAAATATCCCCATTTGGATATCTAAATTTACCAAATCCATCCTTCTAATCATTCACCCATCGACCATCATATTCTGCTCCATTTATATACCAATATATCCCTTGCCCATCTTTTTTACCTTTATTGAATAATCCTTAATATCTCTCTCCACTTCTATAAATGTATGTTCCTTGGCCTTAAAATTAATCATTCCATGGTCCAAAATACACATCCCTTTAATTAGGTCTTTATAACATTATACCCACTTGCAAAATAGTAAATTCCGTATCCTTTTCTTACATCATTTTCAAGTTCTCCCTCATATCTTCCGCCATCAGCAAAATTTTAAACTTTGACTTCAGCTCTTTTCTTTCCAGTTTTTGGATCTATCAACTAAGCTTTAAACTATTCAATTAATTGATTATTTTCATTGATGAATTGCTACCTCATCATATCATCATGATTATTATAAGATTAAGGGTACATTTTGAATTTTTAATATAAAATAAAACTTAAATTTGATATCTCAACGATTATTGCTATTTCTATTAAGTTTGACAAACACAATATTAGATTATAAATTTATATAACTTATAATTTATAAAATCTTTCAACTACGAATTCTTTGCATTTATTTGATCAAAATCCTATCTCTCCTTATTATCGATTTTTAATGTTAATATAAATTTGATTTGAATCTTATTCATAATCTTTTAGAAGATTTCTCAACTCTGTTAAAAAACTACTATATTTTACTTCCCTTTACTATTTCCCTTGATTTATATTCTTAATGTAAAATTCTAGACATGAATAAAAGTAAATCTAATGAATATCCATAATTTTTAATATTTCCCATAGAATAGGTCTAGCATGACTCTTAAAATTTATTTCAAAATATTTACAAAAAGGAGTGCTGTGGAAATTGTCAATTTTCTTGAATCATCAATAAATAGACTTGTAGGCATTTATTCTTTTTGAAATGAATTTACTAAAAATGCTATTTCATCAGCTGTATCAATTGCATAAAGTATTTCTGGAACTTATGTTTTTACTTAATAGCAATTCTTATCATCTATCATTTCAATGCGATAAGTAATTGTAAATTTTTTAATATCATTATCAACTTATACTCCTGATTGAGAAATTGCCACATATATCAGATTTTGAGGATTAATTGAAGAACTCCATTTAATATCAAAAATTTCAGATATGTTTTATAAATTTTATGGATCGTTTATATCTGTTTATATATTTGATTTTATTAATTCTAACTCATGTTTTGTATATAATTATTTCCAATTTCTTCTAGTTGTGATTTTATTATCATCTTTTAATTAAATCAATTTTTTTTGAAATTGTGTATAAATATCATAACTAATACCTTAAATTTGTTTATTTTATAAATATGTAAAAAATTTCTATGTATTATTAGTTAAGGTCTCTTCATTGATATTTTAATCCAAAATATTTTATTCTTCTTCTAAATATGTGTATAGAGTAGCTAGTAAAATTTGGTTGCTGTTCAATTAATATAAAAATTAGGATTATTTCAAACCATATCTAATCATTTTCTTTTTCACCTAATTTTCAGAGTAAATAAAATCAACTCCTAAACAAGTTTCTTAAATTTAATAAGGATCAATTTAATCTATTTCTTCAAAAAATTTATATTTATCTTTGATTTTTTTATACAATTTGATTTCTTCATCAATATACTTAACTACATCTATGAACTCTGTCAATAATCGTAATAAAAAGATAAAAGTCTATAATGCTAATAAATTTATTATTTACTAAATTTTGAAAAATACTATTTCTGAACTCATCAAATAATCTGATATTTAGCTTCTTTTACTGAGCTATTTATTTGGCTATATGTAAAAACTTGGAATAAATAAGTAAAAATCACCTTCCATCTTTTTATAAAGGAGATTATCATAAGAAGGATCTAAAAATAGACTCATTAAATATTTATTTTTTTTACCCAAAGTTTGCACTCCAATGAAATATTTCAACCAATGATTGAAAAACTGATTTAATTCCATTTACATCTAAATATTTTTTATTTGGGTAAATTCTTGTTAAGGGTAAAGCTTTTTAAAATTACTCTTAGCCATAAATAACTGGATACTTATATCCATTATTTCCTTCATAATAAAATTGTATGTTTAATTGATGGTCTAACTTTGATATTTATTTAATCTTTGCTATTCTTAAATATTAACTCATAGGAAATCTTAATAGAAATCTTGATTTACTTTAAACTTATAATATCCTATAATTTTAGATAACCCCTAAAAAAATCTTCCAATATTAAAGTTTCAGATTAATTAAATGCTAAAAACCTGAAAGTCTAATCATTTTCAATATACTCATACGTTTGTAAGGACATATAAAAATAGAGAAATAAATTGTAATAGAAAAAAATAATAATTAAAATCATATGATAATTTTCTAATATTTTTCTTCTAAATATTCGTAACGCCTTAATTCTTTTTCTACCCAATAAGGAGTATCAGGAATGGACACATCTAAAATGTATTTAATTAAGAGTAAAATATGTTCAATTGCAGCTAGAAAAAAAGCACTATAAAGGGCATCCTAATTACCAATGATTCCTTTGAATTGTTCTTTATTAACAGTTCCAATTACAATGCAATTCATGAAAGTTGCGCAATAATTTAAGATTTCAAATATTTGTAACCAAATTCCTATAGAATCAGCAGCTTAGGCTCTTTCTCTCTTTAAGATGTGTTAGTAATTATATATTGATGATCTTAGATTGATATAGCAGTTAATCATAAAGAATAAGGGAGCTGCTGGAAAAGTTGGAGCAAACATTGTAGTATATCCAAATTATATTGCAATACTTGTGTATTCATCATAGAGTAGTTTTTAAGGGCCTTTGATTCTACTAATTTCTAATTCTTGTAAGAAGAGTAGTTATTAATCATAATTTAATCTTTCTGATGAGAAAACTTAATTACATATTTTAGGTATGCTTTTTTTTTCTTAAATTCTTTTTGCAAATAACAATTTAAATTCAGAAAACAATTTAGATAATAAACGTTTTTCAAATTTAAATATGGCAAAAGGTAATAAATTACTTTTTACATTAGAAATAACTCCTCTTGTAATTATAATACTAGCTACTGATACACTTAATGAACTTGCATCACTTTCAAAAATTGCTACATAAACAACTGAAACATAGGAAATGAGAAATTCAAATAAGAAGACTTTTAAAATATAAGAATATTCTTATTCAGTTTCATACATATGATTTTCCCAACTTACCAAAGATTTACATAACCTTTTATATAAATCACAGAAAACCGTCATAGATACTCCATTCAATGAGTTTATTACAATAGGCATAATTGGATCATTTTAATATTCTTTTAACCAAAGATTGAAAGCATAAAAACTCAATACAATAATAGCAATCCCAATTAAAATAACAGGACCTTCTGCAATCAATCTCCTTTTAAAAGTAGTAAAATAATCATAGATTTAAATTTTATTATTAGCTTCATTAATAATATATTATCCAGTATACATAACCCTTTAAGGTTGAGTTTATTTGAATTTGTGCATATCCCAACAAAATTTTAATTCTGATTCTCTATTCTTCCATTTCTCCATAAACAAAGTAGACCAGAGAGTCATAAGTAAAGCATAGAATGGAACAATAGATGAACTTATATATTTTATATTTTTACTTTACTTATTGAATTATTATAATATAAATTCCTAAAGCTGCTCCAAAAAGAGATGGAATAATCAGCCAGCCTATTATTTGAACATTTAAAGCTATATACCATGCAACTACTGGGCCAAAATAAGAGGATATGGCATGCAATGGTCTTAATGCAATTTATTATGTTTCATATCGGAAGGAATCACGAATACAATTATTTTGTTATTCATCCCAAAATTGAGTAATCTTTTCACATTTTTATTTATCTTCTAAGGGAAAATGAGAAATAATTAATTATTCTAAAACAAACTTATCAACATCGAATTCATCATTCAAAGTTTTCAATATTAACATTTATACTTACAAATCTTTTGGAAATTCAAAAAATCTGCTCTTCTAGTAATTGAACTAACAAATATACTAATTTTATTTATTCATTTTTTACTTTTGTTTAAAAATTATAACAAGATATTTCATAAAGATCAGCTAATCTGTATATAGAATCTGGAGGAAGTTTCAAAACATAATAATGATATAACGGTTTAATCTTTTTATTATCAGAATTCTCATGATATTATTCTAATTAATCTAAATTTGGAGAATGGAAAATTAAAAATTCAAAACTCCATCCTCTTTCTTTAAATGTTTATCTTATATTTTATAATTATAAATAAACGATATCTTGATCTACATTTTGTGTTCCTTTTGTTTAAATTACATATTAATATCCTAATTCTGTTAAACTTTTTATCTCTTATTTAACTTAGATATTTTCTTCATAGAATTCCATAAATTTTGAATTATAAGTTAATTCAAAAGGTTTCAAACATCTACTATTAACTGCATCTACTGATATTCCATGTGAGATTAGTGTTTTCATACAATGATATTTTTCTTATTCAATAGCTAAATGAAGAGCATTTGATGGATTTTAATCAGTAAGAATATTTATACATTCTTTCTTTAACTAATAGATTAAAATTTATTACTTTATTAAATTTGAGATTCTTTATATCTTTCTTTCTCTTTTTATTTAATACTTCTGAACTGTCATAATATTCATAATCATTTTCTAAAATTGTTTTTAAAATTTTTGGTTTTCCTTTGTAAGCTGCAATATGTAAACAATTGAATCCTTAATAAACATTGAGAAAAGGATTGCATTTTCTTTATAGGAAATATATAAAGAATTCTTAATTTCCTTATCTTGCAGACCAATATTATAATCTACATTCATATTTTTAATGAATAGTTAGGACAGTTTTATTATGAAAAATAACAAACTTTTCTTTTTATCCTTTTTCTAAATCATCAGTATTGAATATTAATGTGTTTTTTTATTTATTACCTTTATGATTTCTTCTTCTTTGTATAGGTATTTCAAAATTAGGCTCTACTTAAGTAGGTTAATTATTATTCGAATTGTATTGTTGAATTTATAGTAGTTCATCTTAATTTGTTTCTGTAATTATTTTACTATTATTTGTATTTTTTGAATTAAATACTTTAATATCAGGAATTTTCTCTTCCTCTGGTTCCTTCATTTCAATACGAGAATCATCATATAATGGAATATCTGCAATCTCATCTAAAAACTTTTATTAAATTCTTTAACTAGATGTTTTTTATTAAAATTTTAAGGCTTATTAACTATGAGGTGTTTTTTAAGTGCTTTTAACATTTGTATTTTTAGAGATAAAAGAATTGGAAGCATAACTTCGATTGATATTTGAAATATTTAAACAAGGTATTCCATATCTAGATGGTTCTGATTCAGGTGATGATTCTTCTTCTTATTATAAAGTTTATATTAATGGAATTTAAGATGTAATTGTTGTAGCTTTTCTTTATATTCTTTTTTTTATTTTCCTCTTTAATTCTTATTTGGTTGTAACATATGCATAGTTTATTACTATATTTTAAAAGATATCCCCAACCTCTTTCCTTATTCATACTTTAATAAAATATACTTATATTATTCTGGTCTATTCTCTAAAAATAAATAATCAATGGGAAAATTTCCTTATTGCTCAGTTTACAATTGTAAATTGAAATTTTATGCAATTAAATAATCCACTAATTCTTTATTGCCATAATAACAAGCCCAATGTAAAGGATTAGGTTTATAAGTAGATTGACGAGGTATTGATGCTCCATTATCAACCAATAGTCTTATTGTTTTTTCTTACTTTTCAGGATTGTATTCTCCAGAATATCTAATATAATTTATTTTATCAAATACCCTTTGATGCTTGCTAATTCCAATGGGGTATATGAATGCATATCTCCCTTATTCAAATCAATCATTTATTTATATACTTTACACCACCATTTCAATAATTTATATTGCCCTAAATAAGCTGCCCAATGAACAACACTTCTTTTCTAATCATCTACCATATTAAAAAATTCCAATAAATTTTTATGTGCACATTTCAATTCTTGTTCAAAGTGGTTTTTTAAAGTGATTATATCTCCATCCTTAACCCATTCCAATAACTGGGTTTAAGTAATTTGCATTGAAATTTTAAATATTGGAATAAAAATATATAATTTACTCAATTCCAAAAATCTTACTAATCATTAATTCTTAAATTAACTAATGATTTATCTTTTATTCTTATAGTAGTATATTATAATATTTTAGTAGTTTTAATGGATTTACTTGAATTCAATATAAAATTATTGATCAAAATTGGGATCGAATTTTCAAATATATAAAATCTATTTATCCTAAAATATGATTCAAAACTAATGATTTAAATTTATTAATTCAAAATATTCATTAAATAAATTTACAAATCATAATTTAATATTCACTTTCATGTTATTTTATAAAACTAATATTTTGATTTTTTTTTATTTGAAAAACTTTCACAAAATCAACCTATCTTCTCTTTTAATTTAATAAACTCTGTTAAAATATGTTAATAATGATTAAAAATTCAATATTCTTAAATTTATTTAATAAAAATTTTTTTTTTATAATAAAATTATATGAATAACATACTTTAAACTTAAATAATGAAGGATATAAAGAGAGATCACGGATAATTTTTATTAGAGAAAATGCTTGAAAAATTTAAACTTATTGTTTTTTAAGAATAGGAGGTAATATTCAGGATAGGTGATGTTGGAAATAAATTATATATATTGTTAGGTGGTCGATTAGGAGTTTATATGGAATTAGAGGAATACCAATATGAATTGAAAAAAATTAAAGATATTTTGTATTAATTCACTTATCTCTAGACCAAATGATCAATTCGGAGAAAATGCATTACATAATTAAAATTGTAAAAGAAATCAAACAATCATTGCTTTAGAACAAAGTACTATAGCTTATCTAACCAGATAAGACTATTAATCACTTATTGGTAAGTACAAGTCAGACAACCTAGATATAAAATTAAAACTATTAAATAAGTTAGATTGTTTTCAATCTTGGACGATTGGATAATTTAAAAGTTTTAGTTGCTATATGTTTTTATAAAATTTTTGTTTAAATGAAATAGTTTATAAAGAAAATGATGATTCATAATTTTTATATATTGTCTAAGATGGCCAATTTGAAATGATTAAGTCAATATAAGATGATAAATAATAACTAAGAAAAAGAACTAAAAGAATGTATGATTAATTTTAGATAATAGCTAAGTTGTGTACTAAATGAAGGTTAGATGTTTGGTGAAGAATCATTAATGAGATCATTAGAACAAGATCCATAAATTTTATCACCTATAACTAATTTTGTTTATATACAAAGATATTCTACTGTAAAATGCATGAGTATATGTGGTTCTTTGTTTAGAATATCAAGATAAGACATTATTGAAAGATGTTGGGATGAAATAACAAAATTATCATTTTTATCTCTTATAATCAAATTGAAAAATTTTAGATTGAAACGAGTAAATTTATTACAGCTTAACTAAGAATTCAATGAAAATCTTACTGATTTTGAAATAGGTAGAAAGCTTAGAAATAATTCAACTCAAACTTAAAAAAAAATTACATTAGAACCAATATTTACAAATACATATTTTAAAAAATATTTTGAGTAATAATAAGTGAAATCTAAGTCATCTAAAATTATGAGAAACAAGTTTTAAATAAGATTAAATTCAATTGATTAATCTTTAAATACATAAAATTCTCCAAAGATATCAATTTAACGAAAAGCATCATAATTTCATAAAATGTTATCATAAAGGTATCATAAAAGTACAAATAAACAAGATAGTAAATCATTTTCATTTGATTTTCCATCAAATAATGTTGGATACTAATATTATAAACAGTTTTTAACTAGTGAAAGAATAAAAAGTTTACATTGTTGAAGTGTTATTTAATTATAAGTTTCTATACTAAACTTGAATTTTATATATTTAATAAAAATATAATGATTACTACAATTCCTATTTCTCTTCATCAATCGACAGATCGTACAGGAACTACTTATCGATTTGAAAATCAAAAATAATAGAATATGAATCTATTACAAAGAGTGAAATAACATCTATAATATAAGTCAGCAACATTTAAGACAAAGAAATAATGTGTTATAGATTCATAATAATTGGACAAACATGTCGATGATGAATTAAATAATAGAAAATATATAACGACAATGGATAATGATGATATAAATCATTAGAAATTGATTGACGACTGTGTTAGAGATATATTAAAGTTTAATAAGCCAGTATCTGATGAAACTGACAAATCTCCTATGTTCAGAGGTAGTTAAAGATCATCTTTTTCTTAAATTGGAAAAGTTATACCAAAAAACAGAATCAAAAGATTATCTTCTACAATATTAGTTGGATAAATGGTTAAAAATAAAGGATTAGAAAAACCAACAATAAATTAAATAAAATAATAATAAATTGATAAAATTATAAAATTAGAAAGAGATAGAAAAAGTACAGAGACTAACCCAAAATCTCTTAAAATAATTTTACCCATTATTTTGACAAAAAATTAAGAAAGAGAATCTGTAAATTAACTTTAATAAAAACTAAGTATGGTTACTGCATCTTAGAGATATATGAAAACAAAAAAAAGGGTATTATCTTAAGATCCTTCTCCATTATTTGAACATCAAACAAGTTTTTCAATGATATCAGATTCATTTGATTGTAGTCCTAAATAATATGAATCAAATAGAAGACTTGGAACTTTGATACAATAATTAAATAACGAAAAAGATGAGATAACAACACATTAAAAGAGAATAAAAAATTCAATTTGTTAAAATTAAAAAAACTTCAATAAAATTGATGATAAATTACAACCTGAAAATTTAGAAAAATATAATTATCTAAAACATGAATAATAAATATTTGGAAAAGTGAAACAACGTAAAATTGTACTTTGATTTATTTATATTATTTATAAAATCTATTTAATTACTAATTTTAATCTCATTAGATCATAAATTAAACTAAGAATTGCATATTATAAATTTAAATAGAGATTCTTAAGTTTAAAGATAGTAAATAAATCAAAATAATAAAATAATTAAAATATAGTTCATCAAATTCAAAATTAAAAATTGCTTTACAAATCACAAATAATTGTGTTGAATTCTGAATAATTGGAATTATTTTTAGAATTAACACAATGAATATGACAGTAAAATATTTCTAAATTTTCTATCCGATATAATTTTAAATCAATCTTTTATTCATTAAGACTAAAAGTAAATCCATTTTAATAATTCTAATAATTATAAAAAATCTTACCTGCATTTGAATAAATTAATACTTTATCTCTAAATATTTTTGAATTCCTTTCAAAAATAATTAAGGATGCTTTTTAGTAATAAAAGAAAGATTATATGGACCATAATAATTTTCAATTCCTTTGACATCTTATAAATTTTATTTTTAATTTAATTTTAATGAGGAAGGAATACTAATATTATTGAGTCTAGAAGTGAATTTTTCGACCATAATCTTAGTATTTTCGATATTAGATTATGTATTTTCATTAAATTAAAATGCAAGATTTTCTTATATAGCAGATTATTGAGTATGAAAAGATTGTCTTTCCATTTAACTTGATGTTTATTTTGAATGCATTGAATTTTAGCTGAATTAATTTAAGTAATATTTAATTCAATAGGTGTTTTATTTAAATTTTAAGGTTAGGATGAATTAATTTATTATTTTTGTTATTAAAATTGTAATTATTAAGTTTATTATTATTTGGATTGATTGGGTTAAGTATTAAGAGAATGAGACTTTTCTTTATTTTCTTTTGATTATTCTTAAATAACAGTTAATTTGACAGAGGTATGGAATTTCTTTTAATGATTTCAGTTTTTAATTGATAATTTGTATATGTTGAATAAATAGATGGATTATTAATATCTTTTTTTGTACTTGGAGTATTAGGTAATTTAATAAATTTACTGTCTAAATTTTGAGGTTGATGTAAAGATTTAGAAGGTCCGGTTTTAGAGTGAGGTTTCTTTTTTTATAATTATTATTAAAATGGTTGTTATTAAGGTTTTTTTGGAATAAATTTATTAATTTATGTGATTTATTATTGAGTAGGGATTGATTATTTTTTTCGTAATAGTAATATTTTATGGTTTTAACGGAGAATCAATTTATGTTTATAGATGTTTAATAGATTAAATGGATTAACTTGATTTTTATCTTGTTAATGATTTCATAGACTATTAAAATTGATACTAATCTTGAACATTAAGTAATTATTAATCTAAACATTGATCAAATTACTCAGGGATAGGATTTAGAAAGATAGGATCTTAAATAATAGATTCTTCTTTAATATTAGATTTGTAAATAAAATCATCTTTATCTATGAATTGTATATCAATAGATTATTGAGCAGTATCACAACAAGTTTTGACATCTTCAGAAATATTTCTTTCAATATTTTTTTTGAGACAATAATTATATATGCTGTTAGGCAAAAGTGTACATGAGATTTTATTAATGGATGATTTAAAAGGAGTCATTTATACATTCTATATAAATATAAATAGATACTTCTGATTTCCAAATTTGCCACCACTTATGTTATTTTATTTACTCAATAGTAAAACGTTTAGTAGGGTCAACAGTGAGAATGTTCTTTATAAGGTCTTTTCCATCTAATGAAACATATCTTGGGTAAAACCTATGTATTATTATCCTCAAAAGGTAGATATCCACATAACATAGCATATAAAATAACTCCACAACTCCAAATATCTGTTTATAATCCATAATAAGGTTTTCCTTGTATCATTTCTGGAGCAGCATAACATGGACTGCCACAAGCTGTTTTGAGAGTATCTTCATACATGTTGCTAAGTCCAAAATCTACAACTAGAATATTCTTTTGAGTTGTCAAAAGCAGATTTTCTGGCTTTAAATCTCTATGTACTATTCTCAATTCATGAATATATTAAATAGCTGAAATTAATTCATGTAAGAATTTACATGCTTCAACTTTATTTATTCTAATGAGATTATTTTAAAAGTACCTTTTCTTTAAATCAATATAATCAAATAATTCTCCTCCATTTGCATATTCCATAAATAAATAAATATGAGTATCAGTTTCAATCATCTAAATATAAATAATTGAGAAACTTCATAGAGCTATACAACATTTGGATGATGCAGCATCTGTAATATTGTAATTTCTCTCTTTACTCTCTCAATATCTAATTCATCATTGATTCTTTTCTTTTCTAAAATCTTTACAGCCACATCATGAGCCAACACTTAATGTTTAGCATAACACACCTTTCCAAATGTTCCTTCTCCTATTGTTTTACCTTTAATGATAAATCACTTTATAATAAATACCTATCAGATAATTTCCCAATTCAGTCATAATAAATATTAATTTATTCAAATTCAAATATTATGGACACAGATTCTCTCCAACAACAACTATAACTCATTTACTAAACATTTAGTCTAGATTAATCAACATTCAAATTAATGTAGGAAATGACTAATAACTATATTTTAAATAATAAAACGAATGATTATATAGTNTCAGAAATATTTCTTTCAATATTTTTTTTGAGACAATAATTATATATGCTGTTAGGCAAAAGTGTACATGAGATTTTATTAATGGATGATTTAAAAGGAGTCATTTATACATTCTATATAAATATAAATAGATACTTCTGATTTCCAAATTTGCCACCACTTATGTTATTTTATTTACTCAATAGTAAAACGTTTAGTAGGGTCAACAGTGAGAATGTTCTTTATAAGGTCTTTTCCATCTAATGAAACATATCTTGGGTAAAACCTATGTATTATTATCCTCAAAAGGTAGATATCCACATAACATAGCATATAAAATAACTCCACAACTCCAAATATCTGTTTATAATCCATAATAAGGTTTTCCTTGTATCATTTCTGGAGCAGCATAACATGGACTGCCACAAGCTGTTTTGAGAGTATCTTCATACATGTTGCTAAGTCCAAAATCTACAACTAGAATATTCTTTTGAGTTGTCAAAAGCAGATTTTCTGGCTTTAAATCTCTATGTACTATTCTCAATTCATGAATATATTAAATAGCTGAAATTAATTCATGTAAGAATTTACATGCTTCAACTTTATTTATTCTAATGAGATTATTTTAAAAGTACCTTTTCTTTAAATCAATATAATCAAATAATTCTCCTCCATTTGCATATTCCATAAATAAATAAATATGAGTATCAGTTTCAATCATCTAAATATAAATAATTGAGAAACTTCATAGAGCTATACAACATTTGGATGATGCAGCATCTGTAATATTGTAATTTCTCTCTTTACTCTCTCAATATCTAATTCATCATTGATTCTTTTCTTTTCTAAAATCTTTACAGCCACATCATGAGCCAACACTTAATGTTTAGCATAACACACCTTTCCAAATGTTCCTTCTCCTATTGTTTTACCTTTAATGATAAATCACTTTATAATAAATACCTATCAGATAATTTCCCAATTCAGTCATAATAAATATTAATTTATTCAAATTCAAATATTATGGACACAGATTCTCTCCAACAACAACTATAACTCATTTACTAAACATTTAGTCTAGATTAATCAACATTCAAATTAATGTAGGAAATGACTAATAACTATATTTTAAATAATAAAACGAATGATTATATAGTCATTCCAAGAATAGCTTTATGGTTGGCATCAAAATAATAATAAATTGCTGCTATTGATGGCTCTATTGTCTATGGTTCAGGAATATCCATAAATTCAATTATTAATGATTGCTAAAATAAAGGAATCAATAATATTGATCAATTAATCGATGTGGCAATTAATATGGTTACAGACTTAAAAGTTGATTAAACATGTTTAAAAACTTTAACTCTTCTCAAACATAATAATTCAATTCTAAATATGTTTTATTAAAAAATGGAGGCACTTTTACTCCATTTCAAAATCAATGATTAAAATATTCTTATCAAAAATATCACTTGGCTACTTTTTCTAATTACAAAAAGTAAATATATTTTATATATTTTATTAGAATCTTTAAATTTACAAGATGTGGTCTAATCTACCTGCATTCTTATTTCAATTCTAACAATAATACTTAGTTAATTATTGAATTCCTTTACTACTACTAATAAAATGCTTTCAGATATTAAAAAATAAGCCACAGGAGAAGATGAATAATAATTACTAATACAACAATTTCTAATTAATCAATTCAAAATATAAGACATAGATTTATTCTCCTCTATTAATTTACAAACTAAACTTTAATATGCTGAATTAATTAAGCAAAATATTATTAAATAACTTAAGAATACTACTGGTCTTTCTATTTTCATGGCTAGTATTATTAATTCTAATTAATATAAATTAGATTAATAATATAAATAATTACTCAAATAAGATGAATTTGATGAAAGATTACTCATTCCTGATAGATAAAAGAATCTAACACCAAAAAAACTTACACCAAATCTTAATACTTTAAAATCAATTAATATTAAATAATTAGCTATGTAATCAAAGTGTGATTAAAGTAGAGAATTGTCATCATCTTCATCATAATAACAATAATAAAATCGTTATCAAAAACTATTAAATTATGAATTAGATACTAAAATTACACTTACAACCAATTTAAGAGAAATTAAATTACCATAAACTGTTTTAATGTCTCCTTATGCATAATAATCAATTGTAGCCACTCCAATGACTGAAGCTATGGAAATGTATAATTGGATACATGAAAAATAATAACCTTTTAAAAAATTGTTTAAAAATGGAATTTTAAATGTTAATTCAATTTTATCACACATTCCTCAAACATTACTTAATCTATAAAATTAATCCAAATTCTATGATTTGATAGATTAAACATTTAACGAATGTATTTAATATTGTCAAGAGAGCAATCTTATTGATGAAAATAAATCTAAAACTAATTAATATTGGACTTTATATATTTTATTACTAGATAAATCTAATTTCTAAATTGATGTATCTATGCTCAAAAGTTTAATATGTTTTTGTATAGAATGTGTTTATTTCATTTTAAATAAATAATCATAACTCTTAGATTAATTAATGTAGAAATGTGATATTCAACATTACTAACTTTGGAAATGGTTGGATTTCTTCTTAAATTAATTTGATACAAAAATACCACATTAACTAAAAGAACATATTCTAGATATTGAAGTTAAATTTGTATCCTATTCTATATGGGCTTGTGATAGTCAATCCGAATTGATCAAATTTCTTAATGAAATACATTTAAGTAGATACTAATAAAATAATAATTAAATGAATAGATTATTCAAACGAGTATTACATTATTGTGCATTTTAAATCTAAATTATTTGCAGCAATATTAAATTATAAGAATAATTATAGGAATATATTTGGATTACTATCAAATACATTATTAGTGAAAAAACTGATCATCTAAGACATCACTCTTTAGATTAAGTTGTTTTGGCTAGTATTTATGCTGTTACAAAATTAACAGGAAATTAACTAAAATTTTAATAGATTATTAATGCCTATGAAATCACAAACACATGGTATTCAAAGCAATTTATTAAAAAGATAGTCTGTAATACATATATTTCAAATGATAGTATGGGTATATTTATATTTTGATTCTTAGGTGACATTGTTTCCTATTATAATTAGAGTTTTATTCCTTAAATTAAATCCTTTATGTTATAAATGTCAAATGAAATTAAATCAAATAGTGTTCCATAATCTCCTATGAATAATAAAAATCCAGCTTTGAATAATAAAGTTTTAGATTCACCTCTAAGGGATATACTTCCAAAATAATAAAGTGTTACTTAAAATTTTTAATCCTAACATGCTGGCTTAATGACTCCTGCAACTTAATTATTATATGCATATTAGGAATCTCCTCTCTTAAAATAATAGGCCAAACCACAATAATAATTACCTTAATCAAAAGAAAATATGTATAACAATTCAAATATCAATAACAAAATTGATTATAGTTAAGAGACATAAGATTTCATCTTAAAAAAATGTATTAAAATTATATATAATTCTTATAGTTGAATAGCTAAAGAATAATAAAAGCAAATAAATTAATAGCAAAACTAGTTTTTCAATTTTATAGTAAGGAACTCCTAAAATTATGAATAGTAGCAGAACAAACAATAGTGCTATGTTATAACATAATTAAACTTAAAACAGTCAACAATCCAATGAACAAAACTCCACATTTTGTAAACTTTTAAACTTTGAATAATGATAATATATATAATAATTTCAAATAAAGATTAATAATATATTTATTATATTAATGATAGGAGTTGAAGAAAATTTAAAATAAAAAAGAGAGTTATTTCGGTTTTAGATAAGAAAATAAAATTTACGAAAGGAATTTGAAAAAAAAAGAATTATTGAAGTAAAAAATTTAGAAAATAAAAACTTTAATTTTAAAAATGATGAAATTTTAAATTAAATCACACATATTTTCGAAAGGTCTGTTGATTTAGATTCTATACAATAATGTTTGTGTTTAATTTTGAAACATTAAAACACCAAAGAAATATTGAAAAATACTTCATTTTTGAAGGATATCATTATAAACGAATTTTGTTAACGATAATTTGATGAAAATGTATACAAAAAAATGATATATCTAGACAATAGTAGTATATTTAAGATATTTTGATTGTTAATTACTTTTTGATGAGGTGGCTTACTTATATATAAAAAAATATGAAAAATAGTTTATGTTGACTCTATCTTAAATCTTAGCAATGAAAAGTTATTAAAATCTAGCAATTCTAGAGTTGATCATTAATATCTTATAATCCCTAATAATGGATGATATGTCAACTTTTAAATATTATTTAACAAAAGAAGGCTATGACTTTTTAACTCAATTTTAAAGAATAGTTAAATATGATGAATTTAAATTATTGCGAAATAATTTACTAGAATTTTATTATCATGCAATTAGATTTTATAAAAATGAAGATGTATCAGAAAAGGAACTAAATATTCTAATAGATTTTTATTTTTCTACTCTAAATTTCAAGAATACTGAGGAATTTATCAATTAGTTATTCTTGTATCTTAATTCAGGAAAAATGTTATTGAAATTATTAGAATTAAAAAGTTTTAATATTTCAAAAATCGTATAGTTACCATCTTATTTAGCCATCCTTATAAAGCTTAGCTATTTAAAAGGTGTAAAAGATGAAGAATGTTCAAAATATTATATAGTGAAAATATTTGGACATCTTTTTAGATCATTTCAATAATTGGATAATCCTATAGATATATTGATCGATATGGGATTGATGGATGTTTTAATAAGATTAATAATAAATGAAACCTGTTAAATAAGAACTTTAGGTTTATTGATTTTAAAGAATATTCTTGATTCTATAATTGAATTAGAATAATTAATGAATTTAATATATTATAAGTATTAATTTAAACAAATGGAAATATCGTTAATTAGTTGGTTAATTGATTGTTTAAATGATTAAGAATAGAATAATATATAAATAATGTTGGATGTAATTGACATAATTTTATAAAGAGCAACAACAGATGATAAAATTAAACTTATTCATCTAGGGTTGTTGGAAAGACTTATGGATTTGATTTAAATGAAAGTTGATGTATAGATTTAAATTCAAGTCATTCTTGTTTTAGAAACTTTCATTTCAGAAGATGCAGATATTTCAGCAGAATTTCTATAACTAATAATATAATCTTCAATTTAAAAGACTTTAGAATTTATAGGTTAAAAAACAAAAAATAACAGTTTATTTATGCAAATTGATCAATTCATTAAAATGTTTGAAAATAATTTTATGATTTAGTTTGCATGATTAAAAGTTTTGCTGAATAATAAAATATTATTTTATTTATAAAATAATTATGAATATAATTAAGGTTGGTCTGAAGTTTAGTTCAATTAAATACCCTTCACTAGATATTCATAATTATCAATTATATAAATATCATTCTGATTATGGGAATTTGTTAAAAGGCTTAAAAATAGGCACATCTTTAATGCCTAATCAATATGAGATTGTTCCATCCAAACTTAAAGGATTTTTGATAGATTAATTAAAAGAAGATCAATAAATATTAAAAAAGCCTAAAGAAGTTTTATTTGTTGGAAGATCAAATGTTGGAAAATCAAGTTTAATTAATGCAATATTAGGATAAAAAGTAGCTTTAACATCTAGCAAAACTGTAATTAATAATTGTATAATTTTAGGGTAGCACATTAAGATTATAATTTCATAACATTCAAAAAATCAATGGATATATAGTTGATAGTCCTGGTTATGGTTTTTCTAAGATAAATGTTGATGCATAAAAATATATGTAAGGAATGATATACACTTACACTAAATTATCATCAAGATTGTCAAGAATATATGTACTTATTGATATTGAACATGGTATTAAAGATAAAGATAAAGTTATGCTTAATATGTTGTAAGAATAAAATGTTAACATTTAAATTGTATTAACAAAATGTGATAAAATAAAAGAAAGAATGCTTTATGATAGATAATTATATCTAGCTAGAGAAATTAAATAATTTAAAAATATTCATCCAATCATTCACACAGTAAGCACATTAGATAATTTTGGAATTAATGATATCTAATATTCACTTATTGACTCATTTTTTGTTCATTAAAGCAGAAGTTTATTAAATATGGAAGACCGATTAATTAAACTTATATAAGCTAGAAATAGACCTTAAAAATTAGACTTAAATAAACTAACCAAATAATTTAAAAAAGGTTTATAATTGCCATCAAATGAAAATAGTCTAACACATACAAAAAAGCCTAAACATTAACTCTCTTGAAATAGATTGCTTTATCTAATGTATAATTTATCACTCTATTATCATTTCATTATCTTTAATTAATCAATTTCATTGTTATTTATAATAGTCTAACAAAATATTTTTAGTATGGTTTTTTTTCATATTTATGATTTTTTTAGAAAAAGCAAAATTCGTTTATGAATAGATTATACAGATTTAAAATTTTTAAATTAAACAAATATCTACTCTAATACATAATTTAGATTCAACTATTTTATGCTCAATTAGCTAGAAGTCGAATTATAGTTCTCTAATATGCTTATTCTTCTTCAGGGCATTAAAATAAGTTAGTATTTATGTTTCTCTTTTTACTAAATAATAGTTTTTCTATCTTAATCTGTTATTTTTTTGATATTGGTTTAGAATTGTTAACAGAAGATACTCTTAAACTATTTGATAATGGTGATTTAGTCATTTGAAATTTTGATTGTTCCTCACATTATATTTATTATGCTTAATTAAGTTGAGCGGTTTGATTTGAAGAATCCTTAAGCTACTACCTTTTAGTTGCAGCACAACCCATAAAATTTTAATATTTATAAAAATAATTCAGAAATCTAAAGCGTTATCTAGATTAATAATCAGCAAAGACATAATATTTCATAGATAGTAATTAATTCTTGTTTAAAATTAATAATAATACAATAAAATATAAATTTGCTTCTCCCCCTTAAAATGACAATAAAAACATACATTAAGTAGAATAACAAAATAATTTTTAAGATTTTTTTAAACAATAATTCTAAAGAGAAGACTAGTTTTATATATATATATATTTTAGATTATTCTGTCTGAGAATAAAAACTTATAATATTTCTTCTAATCTATCACTTTGTTACACTTTGTAGTATCCCAAAAAAGTTAGTGTCGTTTGGTTTTAAAGCCTAAAAATATAAGATAAAATACTACTTTCTAATTTTTTTTATTTTTCTTTTTCTTTTTATTTTTATTTGGAGATTTAGTTTCTTCAACCTATTCTTCTCCTTGATCATTATCACTATCTAAATGAATATCTTCATTTTTTTCTTCATTCTCATTTGAATTATAAATAGTTTAATTAATATTTTAAGAAACTTGAGCTGCCTCTTCAAAATGGTCATCATTAGTTATATTCAAATTATTTGATGCTTCTTCATAATCTGACTTTTACTTCACTTCATAAATTACATATTAATCATTTTTTTATTTTGTATTTCCCTTATAAGATCTTTTTTAATTGTAGTGATTATTATTATTATTATTAGTATTATTATAATTTTGATAGTTTTAATTGTTTCTATAATCTTTATGCGATTCTTTTTCTTCATAAAAAACTTTATTTTTATCAGATGTTTATTTTTCTGTATATTCGTAATCTGCATTTGAATAATATTTTTAATTTTGATAAGGATCTTTTGCTGAATGTTATTCATTTCGATATTTATGAGATTTATAATTGGATTGTTTTTCTTCTTTGTATTCTCTGTAATCCTCATCATAATCATATTATTCATTATAATTATTGTTATACTTTCTAAATTTTTAATTTTATTATTTATTAAAGTCTTTCTTTTCATATATTTATTTGTTTTATCGATCGTTTATTTCTTATTCTTATTCTTAATCTTACACATCTTAAATGTTGTCTTTTTATTTATATATATAATTTTGATCATTTTGAACTTTGTCAATACTTTAAAAATCTTATTTGCTACCATTATCGGATTTATCATTACAATCTTATTATGAATTACTCACTTTAGAACTCATTGCACTTCTTTAAAATAAAGGACCAGATGATGTTACTTTTTTATCTAAATATTTTTTTTTTGCATAATAATCAGATAATGGTTCATTAGGATATTAGGGATAGTAAATTGATAAGTTAGAATCAGCAATATGGATCTTAATTAATTAAAAAAATAATACTTTAAATTTATGATCTTCTAATATCAACAATCCAATTTTGGGAGAAATTAATAAATCAATCTAGTTTATATCATTTCTTAGAAATGCCTTAATATTTTAATATTGTTTTTCAAAATATTCTTTAACAGCTTCTAAATTATCATTTTTATTTTAAGGCTTAACTTTTAAAAGTATTTCTTAATTTGTTGTTTCAAACAAAGCATCATATGTTTCATCATATTGACCTATATAATTAGATTTTGATTACTTTTATTTTATCTATTATTATGTCTATTATTTCCTTTGTTCTAATTTGTATTATTTTGTCTATAATTTTTTAAACCATTATTATCATTGTCTCTTTATTTATTATTTTTTTATCTATCACTTCTTGTCTTAGGTTAAAATTCTGATATAGATTTTGTTAAAGATAGTTAAGAAGGAATCTCGTTTTTGTCTAGAGTTTCTGAATTAGTTGTGAATTAACAATTTTCAATTTCATCGTCTTCTTCTTCAGCCAATTGAGCCCATGTTTTCTTACTAGAACTTAATTATTCGGTTGTCATATTTGATTAAACTTATTTTATGTAAATTATAGAATAATTAATCTCAGTTAAATTAATGACATGAACAATTCAAGATTAAAATCTCCATTACATTTTTTATTCCCTCTAAAATATCATTTATTTAGAAAATATTTATGTACATTTATAAGGTTGATGATAAATTTATATATAATATTTGAATAACATATAATTGACAAAATCAGATTTGATCTTCGTCAAAATTGATTGACATTTCTCTATAATTAAGGAATTATTTCTTCCTCATATCTAGAGTAATTCTTATTCCAACAATTCAGTAAAGTTGTAGATTGAGAAGTCAATTTACTTTATTAACTGATATATTGAATGTCGTCATTTAGGATATCTTCTGAAATGTTGTCCATAGTATAGGCTAACAAAATATCTTTTAATGTTAGTCCAACTTAAGGAGTTGTAATTTCAACAATAACTTTACTTCCTTTATTATACCATTTTGGATAATCTATGATATAAATAAATATCTTACGTTCCATTTACTCTGATAAATCAGAAACAGAACTCATAAAAGCAAAACTTTCCTTGAAAGTTGGGAACCCAAATTCTCTCTTGATGACTGTCATTTATGGGTTGAATTGCCATTAATCAGACAGCTATTGAATTTCTTTGAGTTGATTTATGTGTTCTGAGTTCAATTTAGAGGTTGCTAACTTTGAAACATCTTTAAAGTCTTTGATAAAAACTTTTATTTAATCCATGATTAAATGATTTTATGTAAATGATGAAATATATCTATACATGTTTATATTAATTATTTTAATTATTAAAATTCAATCGATTTCTTGAGGTATTTAAACCTATAAAATGCGTGTTATTAAAATCTGATTAATTATGATATGATTTAATATCAATATATTTTAACTGTTAAAATCTGATCAAAAATATGATAGAAAACTACTCTGTTTTAAAATTTACAAAAATAATAACGAAAGCTATATTGTAATATATATATATATGTTATCAAAGTTAAACTATATTCTTTTGGAAACCTTAGAACAACTCTTCGGTTTTAGTATAATTTGAATTCCAATTATTCAACAATTGATTTGTAGATACCTTAAGAGTATCACAAACAGTTTCAACTGTTTAATTTTCTACATCATTTGCAATATTATCCATTGTATAAGCTAATAAAATATCTTTGACTGATATTCCTCTACAATCCTAAGTTGTCATTTCGACAGTCACTTTATTTCCTTTTTATACCCATTTTGGGAAATCTAAATATGAAATAAAGAATTACGTTGCATTTAATCTGCAACTTTGGAGACTGATCCCATGAAAACAAAAGTTTACTTGAAATTAGTAAATTTAAATTCTTTTATAAGTTTTGTAAAATCTTTGCTCTATTGCCATTATAATGAATGAATTTCCATGGCTTAGCTAATTTCTTCTGTATTTAATTTCGAAACAGAAATTTAAGGAACATCAGAGAAATCTCTTACGAAAATTTTAATGGAATTGATCAAGGCGGGTGTTCTGAAGCCAAGCTCATTTGAGACATATCTGTACATGATAATTAGATAATTTAATTAATATTTTATTATGAAATTCCATCTAGCTTATCAAATTCTTAAAAGTACGAACCATTTTAATTCCAACGTAACAAATGTGAAGAATTAATTAATCGGTTATTTTTAAATATAATGAAATAAATCATAGTTATATAGAACATCAAATATTCAGGATGAAATTACAATAATTTATTCCATTAAGAATAAATGAGAAAGTGTAGTTTTAAGTGAATTTATCAAGAAATAATAGAGATTTTTTTTTAATCATTAAAAGTAAATTACAATTTATTGATTATATATCGAATAAAATATTTTGGTTTTATAATATCTATCAATTTTCATTTATATATAAACTTTTTGTTTATTTTTTTAGTATNCAGACAGCTATTGAATTTCTTTGAGTTGATTTATGTGTTCTGAGTTCAATTTAGAGGTTGCTAACTTTGAAACATCTTTAAAGTCTTTGATAAAAACTTTTATTTAATCCATGATTAAATGATTTTATGTAAATGATGAAATATATCTATACATGTTTATATTAATTATTTTAATTATTAAAATTCAATCGATTTCTTGAGGTATTTAAACCTATAAAATGCGTGTTATTAAAATCTGATTAATTATGATATGATTTAATATCAATATATTTTAACTGTTAAAATCTGATCAAAAATATGATAGAAAACTACTCTGTTTTAAAATTTACAAAAATAATAACGAAAGCTATATTGTAATATATATATATATGTTATCAAAGTTAAACTATATTCTTTTGGAAACCTTAGAACAACTCTTCGGTTTTAGTATAATTTGAATTCCAATTATTCAACAATTGATTTGTAGATACCTTAAGAGTATCACAAACAGTTTCAACTGTTTAATTTTCTACATCATTTGCAATATTATCCATTGTATAAGCTAATAAAATATCTTTGACTGATATTCCTCTACAATCCTAAGTTGTCATTTCGACAGTCACTTTATTTCCTTTTTATACCCATTTTGGGAAATCTAAATATGAAATAAAGAATTACGTTGCATTTAATCTGCAACTTTGGAGACTGATCCCATGAAAACAAAAGTTTACTTGAAATTAGTAAATTTAAATTCTTTTATAAGTTTTGTAAAATCTTTGCTCTATTGCCATTATAATGAATGAATTTCCATGGCTTAGCTAATTTCTTCTGTATTTAATTTCGAAACAGAAATTTAAGGAACATCAGAGAAATCTCTTACGAAAATTTTAATGGAATTGATCAAGGCGGGTGTTCTGAAGCCAAGCTCATTTGAGACATATCTGTACATGATAATTAGATAATTTAATTAATATTTTATTATGAAATTCCATCTAGCTTATCAAATTCTTAAAAGTACGAACCATTTTAATTCCAACGTAACAAATGTGAAGAATTAATTAATCGGTTATTTTTAAATATAATGAAATAAATCATAGTTATATAGAACATCAAATATTCAGGATGAAATTACAATAATTTATTCCATTAAGAATAAATGAGAAAGTGTAGTTTTAAGTGAATTTATCAAGAAATAATAGAGATTTTTTTTTAATCATTAAAAGTAAATTACAATTTATTGATTATATATCGAATAAAATATTTTGGTTTTATAATATCTATCAATTTTCATTTATATATAAACTTTTTGTTTATTTTTTTAGTATCATGGTGATTAAAAAAAATAATAAGAAAATAAAAAGACTTAATTTAAATAAACTATAAATAATTATTTTTATTAAATTAAGCGTCATTATATAAATTATTCGAATAAAATATATTATTTTATAAGTATTTAAATAAATTAGAGTATTTATTGGAGTGACGCATTTTCATATCTTAAATATTTAAATTATTTTAAAAAAGAAATGGACAAGTTGTAAATCGGTATTAGAGCTGAAGATAAGTCTTACTGGGAAAGAAGAACTCCAATTCCTCCTAATGATTGTAAATATATAATGGAAAAAGTAATTCAATATTGTATGAACTTAGCATCCACAAATTTAAATAGTGGTATAGCCATCAACAAAAAGAATATTTACAGATGAATAATATTTGGAAGTTGGATGTTTAGTTTAAGAAGACTTATCTCAATGCAAAGCTATAGTTTGCATAAAAGAAATTCCACTTGAGAAATATATTGAAGGAATGACATATTTACATTGGTCTCATACAATAAAAGCATAGCCACATAACATGCCTGCACTTGATATGATGTTAAAGAAAAATGTTAGACATTTAGATTATGAAAGAATTTATGATGAAAAAGTAATGATTAAAATTTAAATAATATAGGGTGTAAATACAACTGCATTTCCATATGCAGGAATAGCAGGAATAATTACATTTTTGAATGAATATGGAAAATTTTAATTAAAAAGAGATATTGCCACACCATTCTTATAAATAGGTCCAACATATTAATATTTTAATAAAAAAGATGCTTATTAAGCACTTAAAGTGGCTGGATAAGCAATAAAAGAAAGAGGATTACCAAAGGAAGCTGGATTGCCAATAATTATTGGTGTTTTAGGCTCTTCTGGTTTATGTGGTAAAGGTTCAATGGAAGCTTTATAAAATCTTCATGTTACAATAGTTAAACCTTCAGAATTAAAAGAACTAGTTAATACTCCCAATGATCCAAAACATAGAAGAACAGTATATGTGTGTCCATTCAAAACAACTGATTTAGTTAGACATTAAGAAGATTATGATAAAGAATTTACTTCATAAGATTATTATAATCATCCAAATTAATATACGCCTGTTTTCCATACTAAATATTTACCATATTTAACAATTATTGTTAATGATATTTATTGGGACCATAAATTCCCTAGATATGTAACAAATTCACAAATGAAAGTATTTTGATTTCTAAATAATGTTAGGATTTAGTTTAATCAGGTAAAAGTAGATTATAAGCTGTATGTGATGTTACATGTGATATGGAAGGATCGATTCAATTCTTAAAGAAATATACAACACCTGATAATCCTGTTTATTTTTATGAACCAATATCTGAATCAATTCATGATGAATTTGATCCTAAATCTCCAAAAGACATCATGTATATGTCTATAGACTTTCTACCTTCATAATTACCTTATGATGCCAGCATTGATTTTGGAATTGCATTAAGAGATATTGTTCCTTATCTTGCTTACTCAGATTCAACTAAATCACTTGAAGAAAGTGGTTTACCTGTATTCTTACAAAATGCTACAATTACATTGCATGGATAACTCACTCATAAATTTTAATATATTACTCATTTAAGAAATATTAATGATTAATTAAAAGAAGCTGAAAGTTTCTAACCTAAAAAAGCTTTAAAAAAGGTTCCTTCTTATTTGGCTATTAAATTAACTGGACATTTATTTGACACTGGTGCTATTAATAAAATCTTATCATTAGTTTAATCGTAATTATATTATTTTATTCTTTTAGTGGTTGTAAATTTAACATTGTAGATATTTAAGCTGGATAATCTGATAATTAATCAACTTCTTGTTTGCTTTAATTATACAGTAAAAACAAAGGATAACTAATGGATGAGGTTGATAAAGTTATTCAATTATGTGAAACCTTAGATATCTAAGTTGATATGGAATGATTAAGATTATACATTTAAAAAGATCTATATTACAATCAATCTTTATAAATTAAGTTTAAAAAAAAATATTATATGTCAAGAAACAAAATTGTTTTATTTTATAATGAAATAAAGTTTCACATCAATATTATATTATGCTAATCATTAATTTTCTCCTTAAGGTAATATTAATCCTTTTTTATTGGTTCTTATGAACCCTTTTTTATTCTTATAAAATTTACTAAACTTTTTTATTTTTTTCTTTATTATTGGTACTTTATCTTTAATAAGTTCTAATGTTTAAGTATTTTTGCACTCAATACATTTACAAAGATTATTGCATTACATTCCTTTTGCAAAACAATCACAATAACCTTTCAAACAAAAATTCTTTTTACATTTACATCCTTTTTTTTCATTTATTAAAGATCTTTGCAATTATTAACTGATGAAAGATTTATTATTATTGCAATTAACACATTTACATAGATTTGAACATGAAAAACCATCTTTAGCACAAAAACAATACTTAGAAGAACATTTTCTTTTAGTGCATGTACACCCTACCTTTTTTTTTTTATATTTTTGCTGATCTGTTAAATCCAATTCTGTTTTAGGTT
>CAJJDN010000069.1:383851-394916 GCA_905182985.1 Paramecium sonneborni
CTCACTCATAAATTTTAATATATTACTCATTTAAGAAATATTAATGATTAATTAAAAGAAGCTGAAAGTTTCTAACCTAAAAAAGCTTTAAAAAAGGTTCCTTCTTATTTGGCTATTAAATTAACTGGACATTTATTTGACACTGGTGCTATTAATAAAATCTTATCATTAGTTTAATCGTAATTATATTATTTTATTCTTTTAGTGGTTGTAAATTTAACATTGTAGATATTTAAGCTGGATAATCTGATAATTAATCAACTTCTTGTTTGCTTTAATTATACAGTAAAAACAAAGGATAACTAATGGATGAGGTTGATAAAGTTATTCAATTATGTGAAACCTTAGATATCTAAGTTGATATGGAATGATTAAGATTATACATTTAAAAAGATCTATATTACAATCAATCTTTATAAATTAAGTTTAAAAAAAAATATTATATGTCAAGAAACAAAATTGTTTTATTTTATAATGAAATAAAGTTTCACATCAATATTATATTATGCTAATCATTAATTTTCTCCTTAAGGTAATATTAATCCTTTTTTATTGGTTCTTATGAACCCTTTTTTATTCTTATAAAATTTACTAAACTTTTTTATTTTTTTCTTTATTATTGGTACTTTATCTTTAATAAGTTCTAATGTTTAAGTATTTTTGCACTCAATACATTTACAAAGATTATTGCATTACATTCCTTTTGCAAAACAATCACAATAACCTTTCAAACAAAAATTCTTTTTACATTTACATCCTTTTTTTTCATTTATTAAAGATCTTTGCAATTATTAACTGATGAAAGATTTATTATTATTGCAATTAACACATTTACATAGATTTGAACATGAAAAACCATCTTTAGCACAAAAACAATACTTAGAAGAACATTTTCTTTTAGTGCATGTACACCCTACCTTTTTTTTTTTATATTTTTGCTGATCTGTTAAATCCAATTCTGTTTTAGGTTATAGTTGACTATAAGATATATCCCAAACTGGTTATGAAAATTGTTGAGAATCATTAATTAAATTCACAAGAGATATATCTTCTTCATCCTGTTTTGAATAAATTGGTGATTATATACCAAAAAAAGGTCCATTTATTGGAGATGCTTGGAATTTAATTGAATTTTCTGGAGATTATTAAAAGTTGGCTTATTAGATTTAAAGAGGGTGTATTAGTGCTTATTGAGTGGAACTTTATGGATGATATATCATACTTTATTTAAATAATTTGTTGAAATGTTGGTAAACCACTCATTATTTAATGACTTGATCCTTCTCTTAAAAAATCATTTGACTCAGGATCCATTATAAAATAAACAATAAATATAATTATTTATTTTTAACTCATTATTTCTTATAATCTCATATAAATCAACACTTACTCACATACATAAAGAAAAAATAAATAATATATTATTAAATCAAATTTTTCATTTCATTAGATTAATTTTCGAACTACTAGATATTGTTTTGGAAAAAAAATATACATAAATTTTATTAATAAAATGTGAAGTTAAGATAAAGTTTATATTTTATATATTGTTCCCATAACATCCTGTTGTAATGTCTTTATGATATTCAAGCATTTTCTTTACTTATTAGCATTTATTCTAACTTCAACTTCTATCAGAGTTAATCCATTCTGAGAATATTAAATGTTTTTACTTTCACCAAAATTTTGCCCTCTTATATATGCTTTGAAGGCTGATACTAAATTGTTACATTATTTCAGAAAAAATTAGAAAAAATCATAATTATTAACCAAATTTATTGATACTCATTTATCTCTATCTTCTGAATCAAAGCCGCCCTTCCATATCTAATTAATCTTATCTAACTTCCAAGTTTCTGATAATTGTTTAATACGAATTGTTCAATATAATTTAAGATATCTCTTTTACTTTCTAAATATCTAAATAAAATGTATTCCAATCTGAATTTTAATTTTCTATATCTATTTTTTACCCTAGTTAATCATAATATAAGCATTTATATTATTATATAGATATTGGAGAGCATAATAAAGTAACATATCCAATTCTTAAATCTACATAAAAAGATATTCCATTATGTTCATTATTTGCATGTTAATTTAAGTTTCCAATTTGAACTTGTTATTCACACGAATAGATACAGAATGTTTTTGAACAGAACAAACACATTTAAAAACCTCCATCTCTTTAATCCTTGTTATAAAATCCACAAGCATAACATTTTTTAGTAAAATATTTACAGTAAAATTCTTTAAATGTTAACCCAAGTATACATTTCAATTCCTCTATTAACTATTTCTAATTAATAATTGCTAATTGATCAGAAATATCCTAATGCAATAATAATTTATTTGAACAATCTTAAATCTATTATTAAATTTCATCTTGTAAATTTAACGACAATGCTAACTATTTTTTTATTTCATTATCTATATTACATTATATGCAATAATCTATTACTTTTAGTTTTAATCTTTCCAAGTTTTTATCAAGTACAATATATTTTTAGATTAAAGATAATATTTATAAAATAAAATTATTTTCTGTTTAAAATTAAAATTTTTCTTTAATTTTGTCTTTTACTGTTTCCAAATTAGTTAAACTTAATATTTAGAGTAATTAATAGAAAACAAAATTTTTTTAGTCTCTTATAAATTCTGATGGGTTTTAAAATAAAGATAAAAGTAAGTCAATGAACATATTATAATATGTTTGAGTTAGGGTTAATAATGCAGAAATAGAATCTTCGAATAGACTTTCAACTGTATTTTTTGAGACAAATAATTAAAGATCAGAATTAAAAGTTTCGACATCTTAACTTGTCAATTACCTTTAAATTGGTAAAGTAATTGTACAAGGCATTTTACAAACAGGGCATCCAATCTTTACCCAATCAGGAGTATTTTAATATCTATATTGTTAATCAGCCTCAAATCTCTCAATTAAACAAGTATAATGGAAATAGTGTTTACAATCTGCTATTCCTATATCAATAATATTGAACTATTTATTTTTGAAACGATCTAAATTTTCTTTAGAAAAAATAGAAAAATTTGAAGTTTAGGGTTTCTTAATCAAAAGCATCATAGCTACACTATTTTATAGGCTTAAAGGTAATTTACATGATGAACATACTTTATCATCATTTTCTCCGTTGTTTTCCTTAATATTGTTATTTACAAGCATATTTTAAATAAATTCTGATTTTTGCATTTTATTATATTTGTCTTTGAATTGATTTTTTTTATTTTATAAATTTTTTTTGTTATCATTTTATTATTTTTATATCAATTTTTGATCAACAGTTATGATTTTATGTATTTCTTATATTAATACTTATATTCTTTGGATATCATCTTTGCGCTGAGTTTTCTTAAGAATTTATTCAAGTTAAACTAAAATAAAACGAGAATCAGTTATAAGTTCTTATTTCCTAAAATAATTGGCTGCTACTATTTAGATATATAATAATTAGTATGCTTATATTAAATCAAATCCTTCTATGTTTAGAAAATCAATATTATTTTAGATGTATTCTTTTTTGCAATACTCTTTTAAAAGTTGATAAAGGATAGTCCTAAAATTTGATTGAGAAAATAATTCAATATCCCATAATATTCCATTACCTAAATATTTCATATTTTCAAATTTATTTTATTCTATTAATTTTTCCACAATCTAACTATTAATAGTAGTACTTATATTAAAAATAGCTGGATCATAAATAACTCTATATTCAGACTTTAATTTCAATTATTTTACGGCTTAATCAACTTCACAAATTTGTAAGACATGATCAGGAAGATAGGAACAAGTTTGAATTCCCATTCTTTTTAATAAAATTTCAATATCAGTATATGGTAGATATGTTGAAAGGTTATAAAAATTTTAGATTGCTTTGGCTAAAGAAAGTTGTAAATCTTTATGAAGATTTTTTGATGATGAACAACAAACATTGTATAAATCTAGATCAGAACTTAACATTCTTAATATCAAACAACTATTATAATTTATATATAGATATATACCATAATAATTTATTACTGGCACTTGCAATAGGAATTTTACGATTTTTAATTATTTGAACTAAATCTCTAAAACCTTCATTTTCAAATAGAAATAAATAAAACTTTAAAAATGTACTATCATATGATTCTAGCATCACTATTTCTTTTGAATCTCTTTAACCAAGATAAATTTATTCTAAAATTTCATTTTGACAAAATTGTATTGATGTATAAACTTATAAACATTTTGATAAGACTTCATAAAAGATTATCTTAAGCTCTTTTTTGTCTTCTTATAATAGGTCTAGAATATATGATTCAAAATCTTTTCCTGATGAAAACTTTTTCAAACAATATAATTATGATAAGAAATAAGTAAATATTCTTTCAATTACAGTTAAACTTTTTATTAACTACAAATATATTTTTGACAATCTATCAAAGATTTCCACTTAAGTCAATTTTTTATTTTCTATGTATGTTTTATATGATTGCTACAATTACATATCGATTGAAAGGGTTTTACTTTTTTTTTTTAAAATAGAATAACATTATATTAGTAATAATTTAATCATATTTTCTTTAAAGTATGGAGTACTAAATTGAGAATCAAATAGTTTTTATACTCCAATTTAAACCACTTAAGTTGCGTAACCTTAACCAATTAGAAAATAGCCTGCATCTTATATATCTTACTACCAAATTGTTAAGTTGTCATCAGATAATTGTAAATGCTAAGTTTTGATTTAATTAAAGCAATTTATATAAGCAGTAATTGTAAAATTTTAATATTTAAAATTTTAGATAATATCTCTAGTAATCTCTCCATTAAAAAATTATTCTTAATAATCTCCGAGAGCCTGCTTTAGTTATTTAAAACCAATTCTATAGAAGAAAGTATATTCATATCTTAAATTGAAAATTATTGAATATTATAATGATGATGAGGTTTCGATAGGAGTATGAGAATAGACTATATCTTATAAGGCCCTGATTTAATCATAGACGCATGAAATATCTTTATGATTTAAGAATAGATCTTGAAGTTATTCTGCTACATATTAAGTGTGTTATTCATGAATTTCACAAACATATAATCCTATTACAATTTCAGTTGAACTCTTATAATCTTTAATATAAGTTTTGATTTATTGAGCCACTTTCACTAAATCTTGATATTACGATCTAACAATTTAAAAATTCAGTATATATTAGAGCTAATGTAAATAATCATTTATAGATTTATCATGTTTGGTTACTTTTAATTTTTTCTATAACCACATAGATTTATATTTTCTAATATAGCAAGCCTAAATAAATTGCTTAAATTAATAGTCAGCATAAAATCTAAATAATAAACTTTCAATTTTTAAGGCTGGTTGTGGACCTTGGCTTTCAATTAGCACTTAAACTTCAAGCAAATCTTCAAATATAGATTATGATGATTATGGTGTTAATTACTACTAAAAAATCTTTGAAAGTAAAATTATAAAACATAATCTTGATTCTGTTAGCCAATAACACATCTTAAAAAGTATTTAATTTAAATATAATGCCTACTAAAAAATTCTATAATATTCTTCAATGTTATATTCAGAATCAATTACTTCTTTAAAAGGAATTATTAACCACATTTCACTTAAGTGATAGAATCTGAGTATATTTACATTAAACATATCATGATCAATACTTATTTTTCGCATTAACTATAAATATACTGTAGAGAGAGCTTTTATGAAATTTTAAATTTTCGATTTTAATGCATCTGAGATCTTACTTAATTCTTAATTGTAATCAAACTTTGAGATTCCTTAATGTTTACAGCAAAATCCAGAAGGTATAATTGTTTATTCATCTCCACAATCACAAGCTCCTCCAATATTACGCTTTATAATACATTTGTGATCTGTTTAACATAAATATCAATACTTATATGTTGATCGGGATTAAAACATTTATTACAAAACATATGATATGGATCAGGAGCACAAGTAAAACATTAAAATGTAAGTTCTCCATTTTATATATCTGCTCCACAAACTGATTTTACTTGACTTTCTGCATTTTTCCATATTGCAAATTCATCATCTTAATTGCTTATAAACTCCTTGAAAATCTAGATTTCATTGATCTATTATTTGTATTTCAATGAAAGACACTTTATCTTTTCCTCTAAAATATTTAGATTATTCTGTTATGGTTATGAAAAAAAGTTCATGAATTATTATAATAACATTAATTTTATTCATGCTGGTTTTTAAATATTTTTTATAAGAACAAATTCTATCTTTATGTAAAATTTATAGATTTTTAAATATTTAACCTTTTATTTCTATAAAAACTTTAAATAACACAAAAGAAAATTTAAAATATTCTAAACTTTTCTGTTTTTCATTATATCTAATTTTTATGATTGAAGTTCTACTATAAAGTTTTATTTTTCATTGATTTCCATCTTGTATTGTATAAGCTTTTTTTAATCCAAGCTTCTATTTTATAAATAAATTCAATAATAATTAGATGTAATTATTATATATAATTTTAAATATATATAATTTTTTTTCTTTATATTAATTATGTAGTTATCTTATCTCATTTTAGGGCTAGTGAAGCATTCAAATGCAGTTTTAAATTATAACACCATTCAGACTATAAATAATCTATCGTTAATTTAATTTCATAAGATGGTATCATTTGCAATATTTTTAATGAATGTTAAAATTAATAAAAAGAATTTAATTAATATTTAATATAGCTATTGACTAATCAATATGAATTAATTGAATTATTGAAAAAGATCAATACTGAATTTGAAAAAAACAACTTAATTAAATTAAGAAGAATTGAAGTTTTTACTTTAATAATGATGATGTTCTTCAATTTGATAAGGAGATAGTACAAATGTGGTCGTTTTTACATAATTAATATGGAAGAATTAAAAAATTTGAATTCAAAAGGAGTGACAGAAGAAAAATTAAAATGCATAACAAATTATATTAAATTATTTTTTTTAAATAGACAATTAATTTCATAAGAAGATATTCAATTTGTAAGAAATTGTGTAAGTGAAGAAGAATACTTAAAAAAAATTGAATTTTTTAACTCAAACAAACCAATAAATTTTAGATTTACTAGATAGAGAAATGAAAATCAATTATTCTCAACAGTAGTTGATTTTGCGAATTAAAACATAGGAGGTTAAGCTTTGTGTTATAAAAGCTGTACTTAAGAAGATGTATTAAAGAATAATAATTAATTTAGATATTAATGCTTATGTTTCCAGAAGCTTTAATTTGTATGTTATTTGTAGAACCAATGAAATCTAATGAATCTGTTTTAATATAAAACCTTATAAAGTATAATAATTATATGGGATATGAATCGACATTCAAACATTTAGACTTATAAAAATTAAATACAGAGCAGAGATATAATTTATTAGTAAAAAGCCAATATAATAATTTTTATAGGCTATTGATGCTGAGGAATTTTTTGATTATGAAGATTAGTTTAGTCAAAAAAATATAAATAGAGAACTTGTTAAATGTTATTCAGGATTTTAAATTGCATTATTAAGAGAACCAAAATATGCAATTTCAACAGGAAAGTGGGGTTGTGGTATATTTAGAGGAAATCCATATTTAAAAACTCTAATATAATTAGTTTGTTATGGTTAAGTAAATTCTTTAAGTGATTTATAAACAAATGAGATAATATTTAATGTAAGTAGTGACATTAATCTTTTTAATTTTGGTTAGGAATTGTAGAAAAGAAAAGATTATATAACTTTGACAAATTTAAATTTAATATTGAATACAATAAAAAATAATAAATTTAAAAGTAACGAAGAATTGATGTCAAAAATATTAAGTCAATTATAAAAAAAATAAAAGAGATAAACAATGAGAAATGCATTATTAGGGTGTGCTTTAATAAGTTTAGCTAGTCTATTATGGAATTGGCAGAAGAATTGAATACTTATAGTTATTGAAACTGTAATATAAAATAAATATATATACATATTAAAAAATGAGTGACTAACAAAGAATTTATTTCAGCTTAAGATTAATTGAATATTTCTTGCTTTTCGTTTCTGTTATGATGCCTTAATTTAAATAGTTGTCAAGTATTTAAAATAAAAATGTAAATTAAAAGGAGGGATTTCAAAAGGAAGAAAAGTCTTTAATATTGAAAAGTTATTAAAAGTATAAAGAACAACAATTTTTGCATACGTTTAATCAGTTTATTTGATAGTGGATTAGATTTGTTTTATTTAGTATTTTAGTGGATATACGATGATACCAATTGATAAGTTATGTAAAACTTTATGGACAATGGTTGTAATTTTAAAGCCCATAAATAAGAAGGGTCGTTTTTTAATAGGACTATTTTTGGTTGGAAAACTATGTGATAGTCTTATAGGAGTTTCATCTTCATACATAAAATTATTGGATATTCCTTAATATGTAACAGGGTTGTTAGGAGTTAGTTCGAGTTTGATTTAATTATATTTATTATGAAAGTTAATACAAGTCATTAAAGTAATATGTTTATATTGACTACTTAAAATTCTAAGAGAATCTGAAAGTATATCTATTAAAATCATAACTCCAACTTATTTACAGAATTTAATAATGAATATTAATTAACAGGTATAAAAATTATTCCTTTTTACTTAATCTTGATTTAAATAAATTTATAAATAGGCTTCGATATTTGATTCCAGTTTCAAATAAATCAGAGAGAGTAAAAAAAATAAGAAATTTGTGATGAATTTTGAGAGGAAATTTAACGGCAGATTCTTATATGGGACTACTTTTGAATATGAAGGATGAAATTTTGGTAAAGCCTTTGGGATTTGAAATGAATCTTAGTAGATTGTAAAGATTATTAGAGAAATTAAAGATTCAAAATATATATATAAAGATTTAGTAATGAGTTAAAGATGAAATGGATGAATGATCGTTACGCATCCTGAGAATAATTATATATTTATTTTGTAATAAGGGAATTATCTGAAAGAATTTAAATGAATGAGATCAGAAGGATTTAAGAAGATGGAAAAACCTTTATAAATTTAGAAGAACACTTGTATTTAATATTAGGCAAGCAGAAGAATATTCAAAAAGGATTAGGAATTTCAAAATCAAATTAAGTTAGTTTTTTTCTTAAATGTCAGCTTAAAAATTATAAGAAGGGATTTATTTTTACATAAATACATAATATGGATCATATTTAAAAAAATAATAAATAATTATTAAATTATTTGTTTCATAAAGTTTAGAAATAAGTTTTGAAATAAAGTGTTATGAAGAAATTTAAAAGAGATTAAATTTAAGACCCTCTCAATAAAGATGTTGATGATGATTTTCTAAGATATAAAATTGATAGTCATCTTCAATAATTCAAATTTTGAAAAAATAAATTCAAAAATGAGAAATGGAATAATTATGAAATATTGTATAAAAATTAAAAAGAAAGATGAGATGTAGAAAATGTATTTTAATATATATCAAATATATATAATATCATTCAAGTTGGATTCCTGCATGCTAAAGTGATCTAATAACTAAATCTTCATATTCTTCAAGTGATACTTGACCATCATCATTGAGGTCAGTCATTCTCATCCATGATTTAACATCTTCTTAAGTTGGATTATATTGGATACCCATAGATTTATAGGTTTCAATTAATAATTATGGAACCTATAAATTATATATTATGAAAACATACTTCATTTTCAGTTATGAATCCAGAACCATCTTAATCAAATTTACGAAAGAGTCTTCTAGCAACATCTAAACGTTCTTCAACAAATTTAGAATATTATCTCTTAGGTCTTTTAGGTGACTCTCCAGTAATGCCAACTAAGTATTTAATAGCTAATGCTTCAATATCTTAGATAGTGATTTTTCCATCTCCATTTCTATCAAGGATTTTTAAATAAGTATCTATATCTGATTTGCTTGGATTGAATCCTTTAGACATTCCTTTATATGCATCTACCATCATAGGTGCTACTTCTCCTTAATCTAAGATTCCATTTCTATCTCTATCATAAGATTCAAATAGTCTTCTTGCAACATGTTTTGCTGATTCTACATCACATATTCCACCTAATGGAATTTAAGAACGAAGAACTGATGAAGCCATTGAATTTCAAATTTATAACGATTAAAAATAAAAATGATTTTTTATTAATACCATTTCTAGGAATCATGATGTTATTTTTCAATTTAAATATTTATGTATATCTGTAAAAGAGAAAGAGAAGAAAACTTTAGACCACAATTAACACTTTATGAAAAAAGGGAACTATGGCATACCATTCTAGAAAATAGAGGGAATGTAAGTTTAGTGGCATAAAAAATGGGAAAACCTTAAGAAATAATAGAATAAGATTTATTAGAGATATTTATTGAATGTCTACTTATAGTTAATGATCATTTGGGATAGTAAAAGAATGAAACTATCATTTAAAAATTAAAAGTAGAAAATGTTGTCTCTGTAATCTAATTGGCATCAAGAAATAATTCATATTATACAAGTGTTAAGAATCTAAACTTATTATTAAACATGATTTAATGTGCATTGTAATAAGATGATTTGGAAAAAAATTTAAGAGATTTATAAAAATAGTCTAAATTTGAATATTTATTTTTTGAGATCTAATGTTTATTTTGGGATCAAATAAATGATCTATCTGATGATGAATAATAATAATCAGTGATTGTTAATAATGATACTTAGACAAATGGTACATTCAAAGATCTATACATTAAAATAGATTTACCAGAAGATGAAACAAATAAGCAGGATAAGAAGAATATGATATCTGATAAACAATTTTTAACACAATTAAATAAAATAATGGCAGAAAAATAGGTTCCATACTGGGAATAAGTAGTAGTAAGATGGAATCTAATGTAAAATATATTTAATAATTGATTTCTATACAAATGATTATTTTACTTAATTATTAAATTAAATATTTTATTTAATACATTTTATATTATTTCAATTAGCTTTCTCATGTGATTATTTTTGCATTGTA
>CAJJDN010000069.1:395333-409008 GCA_905182985.1 Paramecium sonneborni
GCATAAAAAATGGGAAAACCTTAAGAAATAATAGAATAAGATTTATTAGAGATATTTATTGAATGTCTACTTATAGTTAATGATCATTTGGGATAGTAAAAGAATGAAACTATCATTTAAAAATTAAAAGTAGAAAATGTTGTCTCTGTAATCTAATTGGCATCAAGAAATAATTCATATTATACAAGTGTTAAGAATCTAAACTTATTATTAAACATGATTTAATGTGCATTGTAATAAGATGATTTGGAAAAAAATTTAAGAGATTTATAAAAATAGTCTAAATTTGAATATTTATTTTTTGAGATCTAATGTTTATTTTGGGATCAAATAAATGATCTATCTGATGATGAATAATAATAATCAGTGATTGTTAATAATGATACTTAGACAAATGGTACATTCAAAGATCTATACATTAAAATAGATTTACCAGAAGATGAAACAAATAAGCAGGATAAGAAGAATATGATATCTGATAAACAATTTTTAACACAATTAAATAAAATAATGGCAGAAAAATAGGTTCCATACTGGGAATAAGTAGTAGTAAGATGGAATCTAATGTAAAATATATTTAATAATTGATTTCTATACAAATGATTATTTTACTTAATTATTAAATTAAATATTTTATTTAATACATTTTATATTATTTCAATTAGCTTTCTCATGTGATTATTTTTGCATTGTATTATCCATAAGTAATTAAATTAAAATTCTGTCTTATTTTTCTAATCTAGATATTTAAATAGAAACTATCTAATATTTATTATGAATAACTATACATTCACTTATTATTGAGATTATATAATAATATTTAATTTATATATTTCATAATTTCACAGCATTTTTCAAACTCAATTATAAAATCTTCTTATTCATCCTTTAAAATTATAAACTAATTTATATTATTATTTATATATGATAAAAATTTAGATCAAGAAATATAAATCAATTTATTAGAAAAATAATAACCAAATGATAATTATTAAAAATATTTTTTATGATTGCTATTAACTAGTTTAAAAATTATTATTAGCAATGAATAAACTATTTTTTAAATTCTAAACTATTTCATAATCTTCAATATTTGCATCCTACACATAATAAGAACTGTCAATAATTACTTTTTGGAATAAATTGGTATTAATTATTGAATTAAATTTCTTGTTTATACTTGTTGGCTTTATCATAAATTTTGATTAAATAACTATCAAATTCTGTAAATACCCTTGTATATGAATTGAAATTTAGCTTTGAAAATCAATAAATAATGAGATTTAAGAAGGATCGGATATCGTGGAAAATGATAGTGAGATCAATATTTTATTTAAAAATAATCATTTATTATAATTCAACGTATTTGTGAGTGCCTATAAATATGTTGTAATAGTATCCAATTCGTCCTTTCTCAAAGCCAATTTTTTTTACTCTATCACTTTTTTTGCAGTTTAACAAGCTTATTTATTTAGAAATTCCAAGTCAAAAACATTAGTCTGATTCTCAAATCTATAAGTCACATGAAGTATTTTCAAATTAAGTCTTTCAACCATTTCATCAGTATATTTCAAATTATATGAAAAGATGCATTTAGCAGAATTTTACCCTTTCACTAGATCCATTAATACTAAACAGTTAGAATCTTCTAAAACACAAGCATCAATGTTTTAATACTTACATTAATGTTAAATAAATTAACTATATGGTTCTTCTTATAAATTATAAACATTTCCTTATACATATTTGAAAGTAGGACCATCCCCAAATGGTTTAGGATTGTCAAGTATTTATTATTCTTGTTCTTTCAATTCATAAAAGACTGATGTTGTATATTTCAAAATCAACAAAATCAACATGTCTTTTCTAACTTTATCTTTTTGGTTAGCTGGTTCCATAAAATAAATACTCTCATTATGTTTAATATCAATTTAACAAACACCTTTAGGAGTCATCTCATATAATAACTGTATATGTGTTTATGGCCAAATCGAAATTGATGTCTTGCTATTATATTTTGTCTTTCATTACTTCAATACTTTGTAATCTGTATAAAAGAATTCTATCACATAATGCATTTCTAAAGGATTCTTTATATATTCATTTATTTTATGGATATGATTTAATACAATATTTCTAAATCTATCTTTATAACGTAATTCATAACTCTCAAGATCTGTTCTACAAAAATCAATCAACATCTAAATTGATAAAATATATGTTCCCAATCTATAAGGAGGTAATCCTGTTTCTAAAATAAATAGGAGTTTATCTTGCATAAAATACTAAGTTTCTGAGCAATTTTTATATAATTATATATTTTTATCTGGAGTTATCATTCCAACTTATTCTAAAACTGAATGAGATATATTTTTTGAATGTCGTAAAGTTTTAATAAATAAAAGTACCATAAATACTACAGTATCATCATTACTTTCTAAATGTTTCATTAATGAATAAAATGGTGTTTTATGATTGATTGTATTTCCGTTCATTTTATTCTATTCGTTTTTCTCCAAAAAATTCAAAGCTGATGTTTTACTTTTAGTTTATGATTTTATTATTGATATATCACACATATCAGTAATACTAAGAAAATCATCATATCTTTTTGGATCATTTATTAATGCTTTAAAATGTTCACAATGTACTTTTTTAATAATATATACAAATACATTCTCTCTTTATAGATTATGTTTCATATGATGAAATCCCTTTTAATAGATTCTCCTTATCATTTATATTAATATCTTCTCTTATTTCACAATCTTTGTATATAAATTAAGAATATGCCTGTATGAATGTTTTCTCTTTTATTATCCAAGTCTCACTCATACTAACATCTTTTTCATAAGAATTCAATTTGGAATTAGAATCTAATCATAATTTAAACTTACTTAATTAATTTATGAAATCTACAATGTCTGGATTCTTTCCTAATATAAAAAGAGTTAATAAATCCAATAATTAACTAAAACTGAAACTCTTATAAATTTAGATTAAAATGAAAAGACAAAATTTAATATCAATAACCTATTAATTTTATTAATTTGTATTCTATTATGATGATGTAAATATACTCGTAAATGTAAAATTACCTAATGATTATCCTCTATTATGTTGATATTTCTAAGATTATTAATAATTCATCGATTATCTTTAAGGTTATTGATTTAATTTTATTGATTATTAACCACTTTTAATAACTCCCATTATTATTGTTGGAATGAATCCATAGACCATAATTGAATTCACAATTATTGGTAATGCATCTACATTTGTTTTTAAGAGATCTTCCAAAAAGTACAAAATATCCAATTGATCATCTAATAACAATTTTATTATCTTATGAGATTCTTATCTTCCCTCTTAAATTAAACCTCCTATATAAAATAATGCATCTCTCATGTAACAACTAAATTAAACATAAAATAATGTGAATGGAAAAGATTTAACATATCTACGCAATTAAGGTAAATTTATTTTAGTAATTCCTAAAACTATATTTCTTACACTTGTTCTAATTAAATTTTCTTTATGTTTGTAGAAACATATAGCCTTCATCAACATTGGAAATGTGCTGAATTTCTATGGAGATTAGAATTACATACCAAATTATAGAACAATTATAAACTCTACTCATCAATCCTAATTGAAACACATTTCAACAAATTTATATAATAAGCTATGATTTCATCATCTCTAAAGTTATAATCTGCTGTAATTATCCCATTCAATGCACTATGACTTAATATGTAATTTATGCTAACTGGTCTTTGAATGTTTTGCAATAGCATTGTAATTGTTTTAATCACTGCTACTACAACTTCCCTTTATCCAGTATTCACTAAATCTA
Organism: Paramecium sonneborni; assembly: GCA_905182985.1. Taxonomy (NCBI): domain Eukaryota; phylum Ciliophora; class Oligohymenophorea; order Peniculida; family Parameciidae; genus Paramecium; species Paramecium sonneborni. The sequence goes on from CAJJDN010000069.1 coordinate 399,190, forward strand.
AATACAATTACATCGTCTTTTAATCACAAAAGTAACTATATAGTATTTAACATGATAATTTACTCAAAAAATGTGTCATTGTTCTTGTCTCCCCACATAATACTTTAACAAATCTAACCAATTTGATCAACTAAATCATAATTATTATTCGAAATCTTGCTATTCAATTATTCATATGCCTCTCTATAATAAACTATAACAATAAAGTACACTAATGAATCTGGATCAGATTATAAAGGTGTTTATTTCGACATTAAATATATATATTTAATAATTTTATTCAAATTTAATTCTGACAATCCTTCTCCAAACCACTAAAAATTTTATATTTTGATAATTTTTTTATGAGATCATATAAATGTTTGTTCAAAACTATTAAATTGAGGTATTTCAATTTTTGATCTTACAAATTCTTATTTAATTGAAAATTTATGAGAAATTTTAAACACAAGAATTATATATTTCAAAAAAAAATAAAATTTATTTAAATTCATTTAGATTCTATATATATCCATATAATACAAAGTCCAAAATACTTGTATATACACTATTATACAAATTTTATAAATATATATATCCTTTTATTTGAGTTATGAAGATTTCTTATATTGATTTATAAGTTTTAACATTTTAATTTGAAATAATTGTCAAATAAATTTATTTCTAGAACATCTTTCTGAATAGAATGCATGTTGTATAGTTTTGCTTTTTAAAAATTATGATATATAAAAATAGTTAGATATAATTATTAATAATGCTGTTTTCGATGATTTATAATGATATAATGACTTTCAAAAGGATAAATTATTTAATTAATAGAAAATGTAATTATACGAAGAACATTTAAAGTAAACGAACGTAAGTGTTTCATTTCAGAAACTTCTATAAGAGAAAATTGGTGGTGAAGAGATAATACTCACAACTAAATGCTAATTCTCCAAACTACCTGTGACAATACCAATTAGACATTCTCCAATCAATTATGTTCACTGCATTTTCGATTTAGAGGCTTGGATGGAACACTTTAAAAATATGCAGAATAAAGTTGAACCTTCGTAATGAAAATATTATATAATTAGTGGATTTGCATGCCCAGGATGTAGAAGATACACGAATTTTAAAGATTATGGAGTTGATTACAATTTCTATCATGTATTAGAAGAACTTAGACTATTTAAATTAAGAAATCCTACATTATAATTAAATGAATCGTAATTAATATATCAGCCAAGCAAAAATATCTATTATGTTGAAACAAAAGTTCCAAAAGTCAATACCTCTGGGAAAATAAAAGTCGTACCTTAGAAATACCCTTTACCTGGTTGTGTTCCTGTATTTGGAATATCAAGAAGATAAAGATAGATGAATAATTCTAATTAGAATGATGAATAAAAAAGGATACTTGATGAAATAAGTTAAACAATAGTGAAATTACAACAATTGTTATTCAGCAGACTCTATAAATAGTATAAGAGAAACTAATCAATCCCTTTTAAAGTTTTACAGGATAAAATTGTTGCATAAAAGCAAAAATTTAGTTAGGCTTTAAATCAATCATTAAAATTAATATCTTTAGGAAAGAAATCTTTAAATAATGATTATGTTTTTGCTCTCAAAAAGATTTATTCAAATAATTCAGTTTATTCAATTGTATTTATTAATTAATATTTAAAAGTTAATTGTTTATTTAGTCCATTATGGAATATGGTATGAGTATTAACTCAACTTTAAAGGTCAACCTTATGTTTAATTAGAATAAGCTTTATATATTAAAGGAGATAGTGATTCCGATAAAAATATCATATATATTATTGGTGGTTAAAAACAAGAAAGATTCTCTCAATCTAATTAATGTTTATAAATTTCTTTTCCAAAAAATCCATTTTAATAACTTGAAGAGGAAGCTCAAATCACATCGTTACCTGATTTTCCATTTGAAGGATACAATTTTATGGGGTCAAGCTATAAAGGGTAAATTTATTATATTAAAAATTTAGAAATCTTTTTGTATTTTATGGATAGAAACAATTGAAAAACCAAGATAATTAAATAAAATCTTAATTATTAAATTGCTAATATGTTTTAAGAACCAATAACAATTATAATAGAAAATGGGAATAATTGAGAAATAATTTAGTCGAAAGATTTGATGGTAGTTTCTTCACCATTTCTCATTAATAATTTGATAAATTGATAGTCTTTTTTGGTGGAGTCACTAAAGATCCTGATGGTTTACCCAGTCATAGATGTTCTTAATAAAATTTAGGATAAATTTTTGTATGCAAAGATGAAAAGTTTTTAGGAGCCACTAAATAAGATTTTTAAATATCATATGCTGGAGAAGAACCATATTATAGATCAGTTTTAGGTTCTCCTGTTTTCAGTTGTCCTTATTATGGAACAAATCAATTAATCCTATCAGGAGAATGTTTAAAATATAAAAATACAGAATAAAGAGAAATTTATACTTTTGATTGGGGAAATGCAGTTGTTAAATTAAATGATTTATTCTCATTGGAACCTCCTGAATAAATATTTACACCATACAGAAGAAGAACAGTTGCCTTCGAAATATTTTCACCTGTTTAGGATCCTTAAGGTGCAATTGCTTATGGATGTTTTTATGTTGTTCATTAATATGAAGTTGAATAAACTCTTAATGATAAATAACCAAAAATTATGACTCAATTACTGAAAATCAATTTGACTAATGGATTATGTAATTATTTTTATTATAATATAGTCTTTACAATACCTTATCAAGATTCTCAGACTTCAAGATAATAAGCCATCCAAAATTTATAAAGAATAGATGATAGACCCAATTAATATCTTTGATGAGCTATAAAATTTATTTTATTCAAAGTGCAAAATTAATAATTTTTAGGTTCATTATTTTTTTAATAGAAACTATATAATTATTTTAACATATACTTATTTATCAATTATTTTGGATTATTAATATTATGCAATGGATTTGTGATTTCTATTTTAGATAAATTAAATTTATTCGTATTGGTAATTCACCTAACAAAGAATTACTTTATGATGATTGCTCTTGAACATGTTATTTAAGTAAGAAAGAGGTTTCTATGTTTACTTCATAGTTGTTAATTTGAACATTTTTAATTTTATTAAATGAACAATTTGAAGTAAATAAAAAGCAGACTTTTAAAGCTTGAAAATAAATATTTAGAAAACCCTATCCAAAATTCTTCACCTGAATTGTGAGCAATTGAATTAACAATATTTATTGTTATTTTGTGAATCAAAATAATAATAAGAGAGGTATTTTAAATTAATAATTAAAAATAAATAATAAAATTATTTTTAATGAATATAAAATATTTTTATTTATTTATCATTGGAAGATACCCTTTTTTGGAGTACTACTTAAAAGAGCTGGTTCTGGTTATTCATCAATAAATTGAATAGCTTCTCCTCCAGCTAAAATGAAATAATAAATAATTAAATACCATAACTGGTATCAATTCCTTAGGATTCTTATAAGGGATTGATTTTAAAGACTCCAGTTCCTTTCAATGGAATAACAAACAAAGCAATTAACAATCCCCAGCCAATCACAGCTAACGCTCCTACAAGTTATAATCCAAATTATTTAAATCCATTTCCAGTTACAAATCCTTTGCTAATAGTTAATACTCCAACTAGAAGAGTACCCAATAATCCTGGTCCCTAGATGTTATATATATGTAAAAATTACTAGATGTGTTGCTATAGTATAAGCAGGATCATCAACATGAGATCTTTTAATGATAAGAATTAATATAATATAGATTAATCCTGCTAAGATTCCAGTAAGAGCTGATTCCCAAATTCTCACATCATTAGCAATAGCAGAAATAGCAACAATTCCAGCTACACTTCCTCTTGCAAGTGCAATTAAACTAGTTTTATGTGTTTTTAAATATTAAACAATAAAACTTGTTAAAGCTGAAAATGTCGTTGCCACTAAAGTATTAACAGCTATCAATCCTTATTCATATTTATTGCTTTTTCCTTATTTATTTGAACCATTAATGAAAATAAGTGTGGCTATAGTTAAGATAATAGAACCATAACCAATGTTGATTGGAGAATGATGAGGAAATATACCTGGATGAACATTTCCTGATTAATCTCTTCTTTCTTTTAAGAAAATTGAAACAACCAATGCAGTCACTCCTCCAAATAAGTGAATATAACTTGATCCAGCAAAATCAATAAATCCAAATTTATTTAACCATCCATTCGGTTAAATCCAATGTAATAAAGTTGGATATAAAAACCCTGATATAACAGCTAAACAAACACTGACTGAAAAAAATCTAGATCTTTCTAATGTTCCTAATCCAAATAGAGATGAAACTATGATTGCTCCAATGCTTTAGAAAACTATTTTTTATTAATATATTAGATTACTTAAATTTGTATAGTCATCTCTTGTTGCATTTGCTAAATAACCAGTTCCTGCAAATCTATTAATACCGATGAATTTATTTCCTTTATCATCTCCGAAAGCAAATCCATAACCCAACTAATCAAATATAAAATATTTTTATTACAAGCCAGAAAAATAATATCGTAATAACTGCTCCTAATAAAACTGTTATAATTGCTGATTAAACAGATTTATATCTAACAGCTCCTGAACTTATGAAAGCGAATCCCAATATTGTTAATAAAGCACTAAATGAGGTGACCAACACCCATGTTGAATCAATACCAGCTAGCAATGGAGTATAATTACTAGCTGCATTGATTACAGCGGCAGTATCTGGTAAATGATTCATATTAATTTATTTATTTTGGGATATCAATTTTCAAAATTCATTTATATAATCAAAAATAAATAGAAATAAAAATTAACTTAAATTTTTTTTCAATTATTATTTTTATATTATGTAAACTCTTATTGGAACCAAAAAAGGATACATCTATCATCTTGAAATCAATCGACCTTAATAATTGTATCTCTTCATATTAATAATAGAAATACTATGTCCAGTTAATTATTTCAAGATTTTAAAGCTGTAGTTGATATCATAAATAAAACTGATGATATAAGAGTTGTAATTTTGACAGGAAGAGGAAAACATTTTTGTGCTGGTCTTGATCTTAAAGAAGCTCCATAAATGTTTTAAGTAGGCTTTTATTTTTATTAAATAATAAGCTTCCAGATGAATTAGATTAGGCAAGAAAATCTATTAGATCTTATGATAAAATCAAAGATTGGCAATTAGCCATGAATTCATTAAGTAGAATCAAAGCCCCTGTTATTGTAGGTATTTAAGGTTATTGTTTGGGTGGTGGTATTGATCTCATTACTTCTGCTGATATTAGATATTGTACAGAAGATGCTAAATTTTCAATCAAAGAAATTGATATTGGAATGTAAAATCTATTTTATATTATAAGGGCTGCTGATATAGGAACACTTTAAAGATTGGGTTTACAAAATTCCAATGCATCCCTCTTTAGAGAATTAACTTATACAGGAAGAATTTTTAATTCTTAAGAGGCCTTGTCTCTTGGACTAATTAATAAAATAGTTAAAAATGATCAACTAAATGATGAAATTTTTAAACTTGCAGAACTCATTGCTTCTAAATCCCCTGTTGCTTGTTATACTATTAAAAACATAGTTACTAGAGAATCAAATTTAGATTCATAATTAGATGTTATGGCAAGAACAAATATGGCTTTGTTTTTTACAAATGATATGTCATCTGCTATTACAGCTTTTTTGACTAAAGGAAAACCAGAATTTCCAAAATTATGAATTACCAAAATCAAATTTTTAACATCAACGAATTTATTAAACTATTTAAAAATTTATATATATATAATAATTACATTGTCTCTTTATTCATTCTATTTTTATTTATTTACTTCTCTCATTATTCTTTTTATTTTAATAGTCTATCAAACATAAAATTAGCCTTAATTCTCAGAATGCAGATAAACTAAATTTTATAATTTAATAATTACATCTAGTTTTATAAGTTAAATAATTTAAATTTCAAAAATTATAAAATAGTAAAATTCTATGTATGATTGAGAAATATAACAAATCACAATCTTTAAACGTATTTTGCAATTAAATTTAATATTTTCGAATAATCTAAAGGTCCATCTCTTAAATAAGACCATAATTCAATATTTTTGGTTTCTTAATATAAAACTACAGAAATATTTTTTGAAGAATGATGTATTTGGCTTTTGACTATATTTACTTTGAATTCTTTGAGTATTTCCATAGCAATGGTTCGAGCTTCAATAATAAATTTAGGTTCACTTGCACAATATGAAATTTGAATTGTTGGAGCTAAAATTTTTTTTTTCTTCTAATAGCTTGGTTAAGATGCTTAATGATTAATTGAATCCAATTATTGTTTTTCATATTCTTTTTATCTACATGTAAGAAGAAAATCAAAGATTTGAAAATATAATTATTCATTTCCATCTATATTTTTTTAATCATTCTCCTTTTTATATTACTCCCACATCTCTGATATTTCAATCATCATTTCTTCTCTTGAGATATCAACTTTATTTTTTTGATATTCACTAAATTTTGCTTTAAAAAATACTTAGTATTCCTCCATTTATATATATAATTAAAATATTCAAATTCAATTTCATCTGTGTCCCAGACAACCAAAAGCTAATTGTATTTTTCCAAAAAAACCCAATTCTTCTTTATTTGTATTATTTTATTTAAAGCTTCTTCTTGTAGAAAATTGATTATCTTAAGAATAAATATAGTCTTAGAGTTCTCGAGATCGTATTTCTAATTATTTAGTAGAATCTTTATAATCTTAATATCTATTTCTATCTTCCTTAGAAATCTCCTTCATATTGAAATTTCTATAATCAACCATATTTTATGTATATTTCTTCTTCTACATAATTAATTACTATTGAGCTCTACTCTATTCTGAACTAACCTTCGTATTAGTCGAAACTTTAGATTATTTAGATAATTTGGATTTTTTAGAAGTTTTTGAAGTTTGTGATTTCGTATCTTGAAGCACATTGTTTTGATACAATAATTGAGATTATAATTCAATTTCTTAAGGGATTTTTTAATTTTTGATATCTTTAACCTATACAGTATTTGCAGAATAAGAACGAACAGCTTAGTTTATTTATTAAAGTTAATAACTTCGTTAATCTTCACCATCACTTTTACATTCACTTTCATCTGATTGTATTACAGATAATTTTGATAACCTCGTTTCTTTCACAATTTTTTCTTTTTTAATTATTGCTTATTACTCTTCTGGTTAGAATGAATCTTGCTAATTTTAATCATGTTTAGAATTGGATAGACTACCAAAACTAAATTTTTCTTTAATTTCATCCTCAGCAATTGATTCTCTTAATTAAGATTAATTAAAGTATGGAGATTCCTCAACCTACTATTTAGTCTTTTAAGATGTTTCATTAATGCTTTACTTAGGTGATAAAAATTAGACATGTCTTTATTTAAGATTATTTGTTTAATTAGAATACAATTATTAACTAAAATTTTTGTTATCATCTACCAAAATAGATGATTGAGACTTATTTTACAATTAATTTGATTAAATGTTCTGAAATGAATTTAACGATAATTTGATATCATCTGATTTTGTTTCAGCTTATTTTAATTATTATCTTAAAAGTTTTTCAATATCTTCTTAATTTAGAATGCTTGCATCATTTGTAAATACATGCTTTTTATCAGAATTATTAAAACTATTATTTGTTTGACTAAATCCTTTAATAGATAAATCTTTTGCAAAAGATTATCTTATATTTGATGTTCTACTCTAAATATCTGAACAATCAGAAGAAGATCTTACTGAATCTTACATGTTTTCAGAAAATTTCGATACTTATGATTGATTATTCATTCTATGAAAAGAACTATTTCCTAACCTTTTATTTTCTTAAGATTATTAAATCTATTAGACTTCTTGTATCTACTATTATTGTTATTAAGATATATTCAAAAAATCTGGCTTTTTTGTTGAATTTCTATTATAATTAGTTTATTTAATTTTTGATTCATTTAATTATTTTTGTTATTCAAAAGTTTGATTTATAGAAGATTCATTAATTCTTTCTGATTTTGGAACATATATATATTCTGAAATATCCATTCCAAATTCTTCAGCATTTTCTTTCAACCATTTATGTGCAAAAATTTAATTCATACTCATTCTCTTTTTTGGATCATATTAAAGTATTTATGTAATTAAATCTTTTGCTTGAGCACTAATAGATGAAGAAAATTTTATAGTTAGATTCTAAATATTTTCTTTAGAAAAATGTGCTTTAGTAAAAGGTGCATTTCCATGTAATAATTCATAAAGTAAAATTCCCAATGCCCAAATATCTACTCTATAATCATGAGGTTTATTGTGTAACATTTCAGGAGCCATATAATCAAATGTTCCACAAAATGTACTTCTCATTTCAACACTTTCAGCACTCCATCCAAAATCACACAATTTAACATTTCCTTATTCATCCAATAAAATATTTTCTGGTTTTAAATCTCTATGAATTACATTTTTTTTATGTAGGTAATCAACTGCTAGACAAGTTTAAAAAAAGTAAACAAATGCTTCTGGCTCAGGCATTACTTTAAGTTTTCTCAAATATTTGTAGAGTGAACCATTAGAAGCATATTCTAAGGCAAAATAGATATTTTCTCTATCTTCAAAGGCATGGTATAATTATATAATGTTTGGATGATTTAAACTTCTTTGTAATTTTATTTCATTTTTTAATTGTTAGAGATTACAATTCCTTAACATTTTTTTCTTATTTAAAATTTTAATGGCCATTTCTTATTACAATTAATTATCTATTGCTAATCTAACTTCTCCAAATGCCCCTCTTCCTAACATTCCTTTATCTCCATTTATAAATTCATAATCTTCAAGAGTTCTCTTCTTTTATTGAATTTACAATAGTGTTTCATTAACCGAAGAATTAATTTGGGTAGTATTATCAAGATCTAAATGATCAGAATTGCATATATGATCTCTATAAATATTTTTAATATTACTCATCTTCTTTTAAACATGCTTAACAACAATAAGTACCAACATTACATTTAGAACATTTTACAGGAGCCATTTATTTTTAAAAGATTGTTGTTTTATTACATTTGCGATTATCACATAAATTGCTTTTCTTCATATTTTTAGATAGTTTTTATAGTTATTATAAATATTAATTAAAAAAGGGGTATTTTGGCTTTAAATAAACGATAAAATATACATATCTCATATACAAAGTGATAAAAATTACAAAGAGCATATATTTCACAAAAATGTTAGTCACAGTTTTTCTGAATAGATGGAGAAAAACATTTAAAGCAATTTTAGTGGAAATCTAATTATAATGTTAATTAACTAGTATTCCTTTTATTATTCCAGTAAGACACAATTAAATCTAATATAATTATAATTATTATTAAGTGAATTTTCATGTCCAAGATGCAAAAAATTTTAAACTTATTAAAGTTATGGGTTTGATCATACTCTTTTATCTGTTCTAAAATCTTTTAAACTCTTATACAAAAATAATTATAGCGTAAATTTGATAAAGTAAGAATATTCTAATCTACATAACCAACTAATCCAAGATATTTTGTTTAAAATCAAATTGTTAGAAAATTCAAATGATAGTTTCACTAAGTATTAACTATCAGTATCACACCTATTTTTGAATTTAGAAAAAACTGAAAGAAGTAAAAACATTAGATTTAAAAAAATATTTCAAAGAAATGTCTTATACAAGTGATATACTATAGCTATA
>CAJJDN010000069.1:410158-506095 GCA_905182985.1 Paramecium sonneborni
TAAATAAATTGAAAAATGACTTTATATATGCTCTAAAGAAAAAACAAGGCTTGGAGTTAATGAGTCTATAGTAATTTTCTATTTAAAGTATAGCTAACAGTCTATTTTGTAAGTTATGGAGTAGGGTATGAATTTCCTCTTTTTATTAGAAGGAAATTATATGCATAATGAAAGATTCATTAAAAGTAAATAAGTTTTTAGAATTAAATTTTCTAATAGTTCTCTTTAAGTTGAAACTTCTGCCTCAATTGAAGAATTGCCTTCTTTACTTTAAGATAGATATAATTACAGGGAACTCATTTTTCTGGGTAATTTTTAGTCATTATTTCTATTTTAGGAATGTTTAGTCTTTTTTGCTCAATTTTATGGTTAGAATTAATTAATTAATTTTATCTAGAGAGTATCCCAAATTTGTATATTAATTGAAAAGGGAAATTAATACTTTTGATTTGGCAAATGGAGGAATAAAAAAAATGAAATATTTTTTATAGAACAACCTGAATATTTTCTAGTCCCAAATAAAACAAACATTTGAATAAATGAATTATGTAAAGTGTTTATTTATTTTAGTCTTAACTGCCCTTAATTATATAATTAAGCCTCTTTATGATTAGGAAACCAAAAATAGTTATCTTTGCCATAATAAAGAAATTTTCAATTATAGTTAAATGACAAAAAAAATAATATTTGGCAGTGGTAGCCAAACTTTCAAGTATATTTTTTAGTTTTAGAATTCTGTTCGAAGGTTATTTTTTATCAATTTATCATAAAAATTCATATAAATTTAAAGTAAAATTAAATATAATTCATATACTTAGAATTTAATCAAAATTTCTTATTCCTTAATTTGTTGTATTTTTCCTTGAGGTTTCTTCTTCATCTTGAATTTTTGTTTTAGGCATAATTTATAATTCTTAAAATACAATTTAAGAATTGCTATCATTTAGATTGTTTTTTTTTCTTAATTCTCTTTCTAATAGAAATAATTATAAGTTATAAATACCTTTTTCTAAGATTTTTTTTCCTTCTAAACTCATACCTGAAATTCTTTCTTATTAGGCATATTATCCTAAACCTATGGTTCTCATTAATTTATCTCCAATATTAAATAGATTGAAAAAGCACATAATTATTAACATTAAGGGCAATATTGTTTTGTAACTTTGAACAAAAAGAGATTCTGCTAGATTACCAACAGTTTCACTAAAAGAAGTAGCTTAATCTTCAAGGATATCTGTAATTTAAATGAAATTGAAACACAATGGAAAACTTACTCTAGCAAAGTTACTTTAAGGATATGAAATAAAAATACATGGAACCAAACATCAAGCTTGGCGCATCTGTATGATGATGTTTATTAAAAGAGATTAATCCTGAGATTTTCATAGCAAATAATCCATAATAAGTGCAAAACATCATATATAATAAAGGTAATAACAAAACAAGTTCTGTTATATAATATCTATCAATTGATGATAATAGTAAATAATAGGGATTTAAATCTTTATTATTTTTTGCTACAAAAGTTATTAACTCGCAAAACAGTATGAATAGAGAGAGAAGTGCATAAGTTATTGCTAATATAACACAGTAATATTTTCTAAGCTTTAAATTCCATATTATAGAAATCTTATATATAATTTTTGAAAATTTGGTTTCAAATTAGGTTTCATCATCTTATATATCTTTCCTTTCAAATTTTAATGCTTTTTAATTAAAAATATTGAGTTTTGTTTGAATTCTTTATAAATCAAACATAAGACATTTTACATATTTATGTATGGATGCCAAAATCTCTAGATTTAATGGTTTGTATTTATCTGGTATATTAGAAGCATTGTATTTTTATAAACTTGATCGAATACTCTTTTAGAATTCTTAGGGAATCTTTTGTAAAATGATCATTAAATATCTGCTGAATTCACTATCAGAATATTCATTTTATAATAATTGAAGGGTCTAAATTCATTAGTTTTAAATATTACAACCCTACATATGTCTTCAAGTTCATATGTTTTCTCTGTTCTTTATTCATCCAAAAGAACAGCTTATTAATAGCATTATTCTAGAACATCTTCCTCTTTATGTTCTCTATAATATAATTTTGGAATTGCTACTAAACCTTGTCCCAATAAGATCACAACTAAAAGTAATCCACTAATGATAAATATAATCAATTACAAAAAGTTGCTTACACCAATAAGAACCCCTTCTACATGAGTTGCATCAAAATTATCTTTAATCAATAAATAAATTGCAAGTCCTACAATTATTATTGTTCCTACTCCATAAATTGTTAAATTCTTTTTTAAAGAGTATCGTATTTTTCCTCTGATATCAAAATCTCCAGCACTTTCATAATCTTAAAAAAATGGCAATACCAACCTGAATATTCACAATTTATACCAAGCTAAGAAAAAGTTTCCCCAATACATTATTCTCCATAATATTTTAATATTCCCCATTGTTTCTACTTATTAAGTTTCATTGTGTTATTTGGTTGACTAATATTTTATAATAGTAAAATAACATTAGTGATGTCAATAGGTAGAACTAAGACAATTGAAAATGTTAATATCCAAGAAATAAAGGTAAATATCTTGATATATAAAGGTACATCTTTTGCTGAGTATTCCCATATCAAGTACAAGACATAGAAGAAAAGGATTGTGGTGGCTATTGAATAGAAAACAATATCTTCTGTTAGCATTAAAATAATAAAATTATGGAATGCTTTTTTGTCTTTGATATTTTCATTTATGAGATGTATTTTATTTATTGAAAATCGTAAATAATATACAAGAATTGAATAATAACATAATTTTTCAAATTTCAAACGCCTTTTGTAATAGTGTTTAGATCTCCTTATCATGTAATTAATGAAAACCAGTAGCTGGTGATCCACTTGGTCTTCTACCAATATATTAGATAGTTGAATTTGAAATGTTGTTAGTTTTAGCTAATACACTTTGTATTCTTGGTCTTACAAATGCCCAAGGTCCATAATTCATATGCTCTTCTTAAACCCAAACAAATTCAGCTTGATTATATTTACCAATAATTTTTTGTAAAAATTCATAAGGAAACGGAGCTAACTATTCAATTCTAAGGATGGCAATATTCTGAATAAATTATAATATAGATATACATTTTATTTAAGATCTTCTCTTTTTTTGATGAGATCATAATAGATTTATCCTGAACATAGAATAACTCTTTTAATTTGATTTGGTTCTACAAGGAATTCAGAAAAAGCTTCATCATAAACTTAATTGAATTGAGAAGTAAGTTCAGTGAGCTTAGATTTGGCAGCTTGTAATCTCAAAAGTCTTTTTGATGTCATAGCAATTAAAGGTTTTCTGAAATCTCTTCTTAATTATCTTCTGAGAGCATGGAAATAATTAGCGGGAGTAGTACATTAGACAATTTGCATATTAGAATTTCTCATTTATCTAGTTAATCTGACTAGAAGATTTAAATAATTAAGATACCTCCTAGATTTTTTTAGAAAACAGCAGGATCATCATCACTTAATTATAAAAATCTTTCAACTCTTCCTGAACTATGTTCTGGTCCTTATCCATCCATTCCATTAGGTAATAACATAACCAATCCACTATCAACATCCCATTTAGATTCAGCACTAGCTATATAATTATCAATAACAATTTATGCTCCATTTGCAAAATCTCCAAATTGTGCTTCCCATAAGACTAATGTATTAGGATTAGTAATAGAATATCCATAGTCAAATCCTAGAACTCCATATTCAGACAGATGAGAGTTATAAATATTTAGTCTATGTTCTTATCCTTTAGGTATAATATTATGTAATGGTACATAATCTTAACCATTAGGATCTTTTTGGTCATGAAGAACAGCATGTCTATGAGAAAATGTAGCTCTTTATACATCTTCTCCAGAAAGTCTAATGTTAAATCCTTCATGAAGAAGTGTTCCAAATGCCAAAGCTTCAGCAGTGGCAAAATCAATTGGTTAATCCTTTTGAATCCATGATAATCTTTCCTCATAAAATTTTCTAATCTAAGGATGAGCATTAAATTCATTAGGGATTTTATTAATTTTTTCACCAAGTGTTTTTAAAATATTCAAAGGAACACCAGTATCTTTGATTCTTCCCCATAGAATTGGAACCTTAATCATTTCCCAAGGAACAGGTTACCAATCTTTAAGATTATAATCCATTTATCTAGATTTTTGATATGCTAATTCAAGATTGTTTTCATGAGTTTTCATCAATTAATCTACATATTCTTTAGTTACAATCCCTTAAGCTATTAGTTTTTCACTATATTTTATAAAGACAGGAGGAGCCTTATCGATTTTTTCATACATAATAGGTTATGTAAATTTAGGTTAATCTTATTCATTATGACCATATCTTCTATATCCAACTAAATCAATAAAGATATCTCTCTTAAACTTATATCTATATTCTGTTGCTATTTTAAATACTTTATCAACTAATTCAGGTTCATCTGCATTGACATGTATAACAGGTGCTTGAATTGCATGTGCTATATCTGTACAATATAATCCTGATCTACTATCTTTAGGAACTGTAGTAAATCCAATTTAATTATTTGAAACTACATGAATAATACCACCTGATTTATAACCTTCTAAATCTGCCATCTAAAGTGATTCATATACTATTCCTTAACCAGATACAGCAGCATCTCCATGAATTACTACACCAAATGCTTTTTCTCTCTTTGTGTCTTAAAAGTAATCTTAAATAGCTCTAACCTTTCCATATACACATGGATCAACTGTTTCTAAATGAGATGGATTAGGTAACATCTCTAATCTTAATTTCTTATCTCCAAAAAGTACATTATGAACTGAACCTAAATGATATTTAACATCTCCTGAATTTCCCCATATATCTTCGTTAAAAGTACTCTTTAGATCTTAGAATTCAACCATTATTTCTTCTGCTGACTTCTAAAATACATTATATAATGTATTTAATCTTCCTCTATGCGCCATTCCAAATACTACATGTTCTGCTCCAGCTCCAGCTGCTGCATCTATTAATGATTATAATCCAGATATCATTGAATCACATCCTTCTATTCCAAATCTCTTTGATGTATTAAATTTCTTCTACAAAAATGTGCTAAATGCATGTTCCTATCCTAATCTATCATTCAACTTAAATCAATTCATACCTCTAAAATGTTTTCAATTTCTATTCTTTACTCGGCATAAACTCATCATACTTCTCTATTTACTCTCTAAACCAATCTCTTTCCTCTTGTGATTATATATGCATATACTCATACGATATTTTACCACAATATGCCTTCTCTAAGTAATTTATTAAGTCTCTCAATTTCATCACTAATCACTATTTATATCTTTTACTCTATTTGTCTTTTGTTATTCCTGTACTTCCTATTGCATGGATGTAAAATTCTCTTTCTAAATCCTACTCTGTAAAATATTCGCTGTAATCCAATTTTGTATATCCTTTCACTTTTCCTATTTATTAGATATGTTCTAAATCTAAAGGATCCACCTATGATTTCTCATGACCTCTATGTCTATACTTATTTATTAACAACAACACTCTGAAATGATCACTCAATAATTTCCTAACTCCTGATTATCCCTATTTTCATATACATTTTAATACATCCAATCTAACAGAAACTGACTACCCTTTTTAGGGTTCTGGAGTGAATTCAAAATTGTTCGATTCTAATACTTATCTAAAATAAGAATCCCAACTTGCTGGGACTGATTTATTATCTAAGTACCATTAATCAAACAGATTTTCTAAATACTCTGCATTTCCAGAACCAAGAAAAGAAGCTCCAAATTTTTACAATTCTGAAAATTTATAGACACTATTGAGATTTCGAGTTACAAATCTAAGCATTTTTAATTTAATTATAGATTTAGAATGATTATTTTAACATAAAATTTATAATAATATTCAATATCCTGTCATAATATCTTGTATTATTAATTTTAATATGTCTCAACTAATATAAATTAAAAAATTATTTTCTATTAAAACTTTCTCAAAAACAGATTCGAACTAGCATTTCTTTTTTTTTATTCATTTTCATTTATCAAAATTAATGGCTTTTTAAGTCGATTTCTCCATTTTTTTCAATATACTCTAACAAGATCCTCATTAAATTGATGAAATCCCGAATAGATTGACTCTAACTAAATAAACCATTCATCAGAATCTATATGAAATACTTTAAAATAATTATGATAGGATAATTAGAGAAGCAGATCAATTAACTGATATGACTGAGGTATTACAAAATATTTTGTCTTTTTCTAAATAGCTAGAATGTTAATTTTAATAAAGTTCAATACTTAAGCAAAAATTGAAGGATATAGATGAAGATGTATAAAATTATTTTTAAGCCAAATAAGACTTTAACGAAATCATTCAAGATTATATATCAGATTTCTAAAAACATTGTGAAATGAAATAAATTATTAAAACTATTAGTAAAGATGATTTACCTCGAGAAATAACTTTAAATACTCTTTAAGTATTTTTATGATGTTTAATAGAAATATGCTTCTTTAACGAAAAAACTAGCTGATTACTCTACTTTTTAAAACGATTTAATTGACTTAATGAAAATAGAAGAAAGATTTAAAATGTTTGAATCAGAAGAAGATTACTTATAATATTAATTAATAGCTAAAAACAAAAGTTTCGATCAACTAAAAGAATCATAAACATCATTACTATGTCATTTTTTCTAAATGCTTGCTTAATCCATTAAATATTTAAGTAATAATTATTTATTGAAATTTTAGTATCTCATTAAGCATGCCCAATAATCCTATTGTTAGATGACAATCAAAATATTAGTGAAGAACTTATCTTACAATATAAATAAACAATCATCTTGAAAATCTATGATACAATTCCATCATTAATTGTGATTGATAAAGAATAATCAAATGTTGAAATTCTATGTATTTTTTCACATAGATTAAAAATCAAAGTATACTTGGAAAATTATAAAAATTATTTAAGCAACCTAAAAAGTAGTTATATGCTTATGAAAAATGAATTTCTTTTAGAATAAATTTTTTTAAAAATGATAGGCAAATTGAAGGAAATTCGTATGATTTAGCAATGTGGAAATCCCAAATTTGAAGAAATGCTAAAAAGTACTCAGAAAATTCTTTTATATCAACAAGACTTATAAGAGTTAGATTATTTTTAGTTTTTAGATTAAATGGATATTGAATTGTCTTGAAAATCTAAATCTTAATTTATAATATGTATAAATGAAATTCTCTTTCAAATAATTCTTTGTTATTTAAAAAGTAACTATTAAAAAATTTTCTCAACTGTGTTGTCAAATAAAGAAATTCAATATAATTTTTGATTAATTCTTAATGCTAGTTTAAAAAATCAAGAAAATTTAATTAGTGATATAAACCCTTCTTATGACATTCAAACTATTTAAAATTCTTTTTTTCTAGAATTATAAAATATATCTTGAGACAATTTATGCACTACTACTACTATTCATGTTCATTTATAAAAGTATTAAGAAAATCTTAAGATTTCGAATATATTTAGTCTAAAATGAAAGATTAAAATAAATAAACATCAAAATTTAGATTGAATAAAGAAATTTAAGTAATAAATTCTTTAATAGCATTAATTCTTCAATCAAATGAGTAAATATGAACATTTTAAAAAACCTATTCATAAAAAGAATAGAAAGATTAAAAATTTGCATAATTTTTCATAATAATTTATGATGTTGCTTTAAATACTATATTTATTTATCATTCAATCTTATCATTTATCCTTTATCAAGTAAATAATTATTTTTCGAATCCATCAAGTATCCTTTCTAATCTACATGGTAGATTTCATTGATTGTATCAGTGAATCCGCTTTTCTCTTTTAAGATACTCAACTCATTAGCTATATTCGTTTAAATTGTTACCTAATTAATTGATTGAATTATAAATATCTTCGAATTCTATTTTAGATTCAAAGAATATCTTCATTCTATTTTCAAATGAAATTTAAATAGAGCGTACTTTTTCTTCTAATGACATTTACTTAGTTTCATAATCGACTTTCTTGAAAATATTTATAATTTAAATTACCATTTCAGAAAATTTATTTCCCAACTACATGATTTCTTATTTAATTTTTTTTTGATCATCAATAGCTCTTCTATCAAGGTTATTGATATTAGAGATAGGTGGAGATGCTGCAGTTTTTAACTTTTCAATTAATTCTGAATTTAGCTCTTTCATTTTTTCAAGCTCAGTTTTAATTTGAGTAATAATTTCATTCTATGAATTTAGTCTGGAATCTAATTAAATAACAAGTTTTTTAAGTGTTTAGATTTCATTTTATTAAGTAGGATTTAAAGTATTTAGATTTTTTGGCGATTGTACTTCCTCTACTTTTGTATATTAAGGAATAAAAGTTTGACCTCTAGTTTTATCACGATCAACACTCACAAAATTTGAGATTGGAAGTTTGTTTGGACTTGCAGATGTTAAAGGCCTCATTTATTATTATTACATTATAAGTTAAAGAAATAATTTTAGTTGATACGCTAAAATAAAACACTTTAAACAATTCTGTAGAAATACATCAACACTTCAATGATATTTTTTTCTTAATAAATGTGCCTTTTATTAGTTCATTTCTACAAGTAAATCAAGTCTTAATAAGTTGTCAACACCTAATTTTGAAATAGTGGAATTTTCACTAGAAGTATCACGAAGTAATTTAGTTAACTTTTCTTTTTCTCTTTATTTTTTAATTAATAATAAAGGTTAATCATCAGGTGCATTATCAGGAATGATTGGAGCTGATTATTTACGAAGAGTATCGAAATTAATATCTAAATTAAGAAATGAGTTTACAACCATTAAAAAAAGAATGTTGTTTAGCTTCTTCAACAGTCATTCTAGTTTTGTAATTAGGATCCAATAATCTCTCTATAAAATCCTTAGCAGTTAGACTCAATTAATTTTCACCATCTCCAATTTCTGGCCAAGTAATATTTCTTTGTAATATATTTTCAAATATTTTTTCAGGAGTATCATCATTAAAAGGAGGGATTCCAACCAAAAATTCGTAAGTGATTACTCCTAAACTCCATTAATCAATAGATTCATTATTTATAGATTCTCCTTTAATAACTTCTGGAGCAATATAATCTGGAGTACCTACAACTCTATGTTTATTATGATTGCTTGCTTTAATTGAAATACAATGATCAAATCTTGGAGATTTTGGTTCACTACTTACTAAATCTTTTATATTATTATCTAATTATTATTATAATTTTATTGCTTAGCTTGGTTCTGATTATTTCATATATAGTTTCATTCCAATCTCTGATAATCCAAAATCTGTTAATTTTAAATGTCCTTTTCCATCAACTAAAATATTTTATGGTTTTAAATCCCTATGAATTATTTGCTTTTTGTGTAAAGCCTCAATTGCTAATAATAATTCTCCTATATAAAATTTAGCTATAGGTTCATCTAAAGCTCCATATTTTCTTAAAATTCTATCAAAATCTCCTCCTTTTACATATTCTAGTACATAAAATAAACAATCTGAATGACTAAATGAATAATAAGCTTTAGCTACAAAATCTCCCTCTAAAACTGAAAATATTGTACTTTCAGCTTTTAAAGTTTCAAAAAAGTTTTAACTTGATTATTATTAAGTATCTATCACTTTCATTGCATAAACATCATTTGTTTTTAATTTTCTAACCTTCCAAACTGCTCCATATGCTCCCACTCCTAAAACTTCTTAAAATTCAAAATCTTTTAATCCTACTGTCATTCTAGAATTAATGATATTATAAAATAAATTACATCTTTTAAGTATATTAAGGTATTCTTAAAGTTATGCCTGAATCAGAATAATAGCCTCTAATAAAGAGATTTTATTAGACATCATCACTATCATCATCTTCTTATTAAGAATAAATATGAATATTTAATTATTATTATTTATTTGGATTCTAATTTGCATTCTCTTCTGATGGAGAAAATGTAATAAACTCTAAAGAATCTATCTTTTATTCTTAAATTGGAGTTTACTAATTTTAATATTAACATTCCTCTTGATCTTCTTTAAACTATCTCTGATTAAATTTAGATTTGTTAGGTTTAACTAAATCCATAATCCTAACTTTTCCTCCAACATGTTGATTTCCTCCTTTCTTACTTCTGCTATTTAATGAAGTTCCTGCCTATTTATATGAATTAGATAATCCTTTTTAAAATATTTTTTTTAATTTTTCTATCGAACCACATTATAATTATATTTATGCTACATCTATTTTATTCACCTACTTATTTAACTCTAATCTTTAAGTTATTAAACTTAAAGATTTCTTCATTAAATCACTTACGTCATTTAAATGATTTATTTCAGGCAACCCCAATTTTATTAATGATTGAAATTTTGCATCAATATCTAAACCAAATGAATTATCTTATTTTAATATTTTTTAACAATATTATTAAGTGACTTTCAGTAAGGATATTGCACATTTTATTTATTTTTGACTATCTGGACTCATACTCATAGATGATTCTAAACGAGTGAAATTCCTTCCTGGTTTTCTCTAATGAAATGTTGGAAATTCACTTATACTATTGTCTTCAGAAATATTTATTGTTTTTGCTCTTTATAATCCTCTTTATCTTTGATCACTTTATTGAGCAAATTTTGAAAGTGTTATTTGTTGTTATTTACTTCTATTCATTACTGGACTATTTTAATGACTTAAGTTTTTCTCAGACATCCTTTATTTTGTATACAAATTTATTTTAGTTATAAGTTCAATCTCCTTATTGTTAATTTCCTCTGAAAGCTCTTAAATCTTATCCTATAATGCATAAATATCCTTATTAAGCATATGCTTTTTCAGACATAATTGTGAATGTTCTTCTACAATACTTAGCAATATTTCTTTTTCACAAATACAACACACCATTTTTTAGGGATGCAATTTGAACATTAATTCAGAATATAATACTAACTTATATCGTTTCCCTTCTATCTATTGAATACCTTACAAATTCAATTAAGGAAATCTTGAAATTCGATTATTGATTATTTTTTGATAATAGTTTTCATACTTACTTTTAGTTATCTGTAATTATTATAATTTAGGCCACATCCTAGTTAAATTTCTATACCCATAGCATTGTCGGATTATAGTGTACAATGTTTATTATAAAAAGTCTTCGGTATCAAAAATTCTTGTTTATACTATCTCATATAGGGGATATATCTCTTCAGAATCACTATCATTTGGGTATATCGAAAGAATTTCTAATTTATTCTAATTTTTCATTTTTTTAATATCTGAATTTTATATTAGATTCTTATCACCATTTGCTAGAATTTTTTCAATATTTCTTATATAAATCATGACTAAAATTATTTATTATTGATTAAGCATTATTTTTAACTTCATATTTATTTATTCAGTTTAAGGTACTAAAAATTATTAATAAATTTGAATCCTTAATTTTATACGAATTCGAGCAATTAAATATATATTATAAATCAAACATCTTAAAATCTTTTATTAGAACATAAAAAATCGAGAATGCTTATAAAATAGATAATTTATAAAGTCTATAGCAAATAGAACCAAATATTTCAAGAAACAAATAAAAACTAAGTTAAATTCATTCATTTTGATTATAATTCAAGATCTCCTGTCTTTCTCTTTTCAATTTCTATTAATGCATAAGGCTTGGGTGGTTTTCTTATAAGCAAATAAATTAAGACTAATCCAGTCCAAGAAAGTAGTGCTATTACAAATACATTATAATCAAAGAACCAAGTAAAGAAATATAAATATTAAATCTAGCCCAAAAACATTAAAGCAATCTGCGAATTTTAAGTATATTCTGAAAAAGCTTAAATACTGAATTGAGTAACAGCAACAGAAGTAATTAGTAATAGATTTGCATTGAAAAGGAAACTGTTCATAAAAGTCTCATTTACTTTCATAGGATAAATTGTAAAAAGGAAAGGAATTCTTAATCCAAATTTCAAGTTACCCTTATAAGTGCAACCCAATAGATATAAGGTGAATAAGGCTAATAAAATGGTTCCAATGAATGACATCACAGTTCCCTCTAAGTATATGAACATCTTATTCAAAAAACTATAAGCAGGAAATCCATTAATTTTTATTAACATATACAATAATCTATAAATTAGCAAAATAAGTATTACATTTATAAAATCCATAACAATGACAAAATTATAAAAATAATTCCTATGATGAGTTTGAATATCCAAACAATAGGGTTAACATTTTAATATTGTAATTCCAATTTAAATATTTAGTATTCATTTTCAAGAGCTTCAGTAGCAGCCTAAAACTTTTTAGCTTTTGATTTAATTTAATTTTTAACTTTTCTTTCTGCTAGAAATCCATTTACTAAAGCTAATTCTTTTTCTTCTTCTTTAATTTATTAACCAAATTAGATTAATTCTATAGCTTATTTTTTTAATCTCATTTTTTTTTCCATTGCTTCAGATGATTTAATGACTTTAGGTCTATTTATATATTCAGAAATCAAATCTATAGGTAAAGCAGAAAGACCTACTCCTCCAAACAAAACCAATAAAAACCAACCTATAAATGCCATAAAGCCCATTAAAAATACAGGAAAAGACACTGAAATTTCGACATTTGTGTCACTTTAAGTCTAATTGAAATTTATTTAATACTTATTAAAAATCATAATTGTTCAAAACAATAGGATATGTAGCTGAAGCTTAACTATTAAATGTTTAAGTAATTGTATGAACAGGTATTCTAGCAGTTCCAAGATATGTAAATCCAACCAATAATAAAGTTAATAACACACCCAATAATATGAATTCATAACATAAAACTTCTAATAATCTTTTCATTAAAGGCTTGTCTTCATCACTTTCATAATAAAATTAAGCACATGGGATTAAAAATGCTACCATTCCCAAAATAGTACAATATATAACATACCAGACAATCATCATAGAATCTCCTTCAGTAGTGAAAACACCCCTAATCAGATTGAATCATAATACTTTGAAGCTGATATATCTGCTGACACTAATAGGATTTGTCCCCATGCTAAAGTAAAACCAAGTACTACTAATATTTTACAAAATAAAGAAGCTCCAAATCCAGAATCAGATGCTAAATTAATATCAGGTTTATGCTATACGATGACAATATAAAGCTAGTATATAAATGTTGATTCCCAGAAGCAGAACTGCTATTACACAGCAGATTATTATTAAAAATACGTCCATTCTTATTCTATATTTTAATTAATTTTTTTTATAACATAAAATACACAAATGAATCATCAAATAAAGTATTTCTTAATCTTATATCATTATCTTTTTACATTCATTTCACTTTCAAATTAAACACAGTCAATCAATTTTCAAAATGGATAATTCCAATTAAAAATTATTATATAAATTTATTTTCAATCTCTTATTAAATCAATAATATTTTATTAGTATTAATAATCAATTAATTATTATTATTCTCTAGTGATTTTAAAGTGTGTAAATTTTAAATATCAGTATAAAATACAATCAAATTTAGTTAATTAATTTAATAAAGAAACAATTTAGAATGATAAAGGATCTTAATCCCAAGTAAATTTAATTTTCAAGCTAACCTTAGTTGTGAGTATAAACACAGCAAATCGTTCTTTTAAATATCCTATTCAACTATGCAATGGTCTAAGACTCCCATTCCTATAGCCATTATTAACCAAACAATTTGTGATGAAGTTAAATTTGTAAACAAATAAGGTATAGTAAAGTATAAAACACTTTCCAGTATAGAAAATTATTTATTTTACGAAACAAAAAAGGTAGTTTAATTTATTTTACCTTTTATAGGGTAAAACTAAATGGATTGATATTGAAAATGCTATAATAGATTTATTTTATCATTCAAAATTTGGTTCAGCTTTAAGACTTATAAAATGTTTCGATGTTGTTGAAATCTTTTGTGATGCCAAATCATGGCTTCGCTATCTCAAACCATATACTATACAATATGATTTCAATGCTACATATATTATTAAAAAGAAAATCGGTAAAGGTCAATTTTCAGATGTAAAAATTTTAATATTCCCATCTAGGTTTATAAATGTATAAACAAATATGATGGAAATGAATATGCTGTTAAAATTTATTAAAAATAAAGTTTAATTGATGAAGTTGATAAGGCTGCATTGTTGAAAAGAACTTCTGTTCATCGAAGACTTTAATCAGAATTTGCTATTAAATTATATGAAATCTTTGAAAATACTGATTAAATCTTTGTCATCTTAGAATTAATTATGGGAGGCACTCTCATGGATTATATTGCTAGAGAGAATTGTTTTTAAGAAGATCAGGCTGCTAAAATAATATTTAGATTGGTCAAAACAATCAGTTATTTACATTCAAAGAATATTATATATAGAGATTTAAAACCTGATAATATTGTTTTTAGAATTGATGGTAATATTGAGACACTTTGTTTAATCAAATTTTAATTGGCTGATTTCTTTGATCCAGAAGTGAACTATTAATATATCTGTTGTGGAACACCAGGATTTATTGCACCTGAAATCTTACTTCATTAAAATTATGATTTTAAAGTTGATGTATTTAGTATAGGAGTTATTTTATACATTTTAATGACTGGAACATTACCTTTTGATGGAAACACTGATATAAGACTATAATAAAATCTTGAAGCTGAAGTAGATTTCACTTCAATTAATTTAAGTTCACTTGGTCTTGATTTTATTACTGCCACCCTATAACCAAATCCTGAAGAAAGATTATCTTCCCATCAATGTCTTAATCATTAGTGGTTTATTTAAGAATAATTAGCTAAATTAAAATTCATGTCTATGAAAAAATCAACTTAATTTTAAAATCAATAAATTGCTAGAAGAATTAAATAGTCTAAAACTTTGACTGTGAGTACTTCCTCTCCTAGAAGTCAAATTTCTATTTAGAGTCCAAAGAATCATAATTTGCAATAAAATATACATTATCCTTTGAAAATTAATCAAAATTAAACAGAAAAATTAATTGGATCTTCTTTTAGCTCCAAAAATATTATTCAATTTGAAAAGATCTAGACTTAGCCACCAGAAATTGATTAAAATGAAATTTAGAGTAAATAAAAAGTATCCTTTTAAAATGAAATTAAATCATCCAGGAAAAAAACTTAATCTTTTGTGATTAAATCAAATTCAACTGTGAAACAATTCAACATTATTAAATCAAAATTTAAATGATAATATTTCCATAAGTTTTTCATTACTTATAAGGAATCAATCATTATTTTTAATTAATTATCGTATTCGATTGAACCAATATATTTTTTTTACAATAAAAATTCTATTTAATTTTAATTACTTAATTTAAGGATCTTAATCCTTTTAAAACTTAATAATTTAAGGATCTTAATACTTATAAAACTTAATTACTTATCTATATAAATAAAACAATTGAATTATTTTTTCAAGATCGAGATCCTCAAATATATAACACATTTATTTATATACTAATTTATTTTAGAGTTTAATAGAAATTATGAAATATTAATTGGATAGAAAATCATAGAATTTAATTAAATACTGTAGATTTATCCACCCAAACACCATCTCTTAATATTCTACATTTCCCTTTGAATGGATTATTATTTTCATAATGCTTATCATGATCAAAATCAGTTAAACCGACATCGCATTAAGAACAAAATGTTTTCTTTCCCTAACATTCAACTGAATGGCATCTTATGTAATTACATCCACTATCAGCTTTATAAAAGATTTATTCACACCAAGGACATCTACATAAACTAAGGGTTTTTTTGTTTTTAATATAAAACTTTATCATCTCCCTTCTCTCGTTTTAATATTAAAATTTTTCGTTTTGATATTCCTAATATCTTTCTTGATGAGGTTTATCAATTATTTCAAAAATAAACTTTTCATCAACATTGCTCGAACAAAGTGGACAAGTAAACTCATCAATATTTTTATCATCAATTTTTTGTTAAAAATATTCCTTTAAACACTACATGCAAAACTAATGTTGACAGCTTATGATTTGGGAAGGTTATTTTTAAATTTCCAAGCAAATTTAACAAATTTCATTTTAATCACAAAAGGTTTGCATTAATAGAAAATAAAATATTTTAAATACGCTTATTCAAAATTTTTCTTTGAACTTCGATTACCACAATAGTTTTTAATATCAAATCAGAAAAAAAAAGTATGAAAGATCATTAATTGATAACAATTCATATAACCAATAATTTATAGAATATCATATTCAATAATTTTTGGATTTTTCTTTACTAAGCTCATCTTGAGCAAACTTTTATAAATTTAATTCTCTGTCTTATTTACTTAGACACTAAAGGGTTTCCATTCTCTATTTATAGATGTTTAATGCTAAAATTTATAAGAGTTATAGATTTTCCTAATTTTCAATTAGATAGTATTATTTTTCATCTAACACATCTACAGATTATTTTGCTTATTAATCTTATTTATTCACTATTAGATAAGTTTAATTTTATGAAGGTTGGGCTTGATTGATATTTTTTAAAAAACAGACTCCTGGAAGCTTTAAAGCTTTATTTAATTCTGAATCAAAAAATAAATCTGATCTATTAAGTTAAACACCACATTAGATGCATTGAAATGGGTCATTTTTATTTTACTATTCCTAATTATTTAAAAGTTATTGGATAACTTCTAATTCATAAACACATTTTAATGTCTTGCACTTTGAACTTCTGACAGGAACTTTCAATTTATTTAAAGTGAAAGCACATTTTTTAGACAATTTTCTTTTAACTTCCCATGCTATTTAAGCTTAATTTTATGTCATTTCCTAATAAAATTTAATAGATTTATCACCATGACCCTAAAATATCTCTTACATTTTTTTTTAATTAAATAATAATAAATATACTAAATAATAAATATAAATTTCTGATTAAATTAATATAAAAATAATTATTCTTAATGGAAAGAAGATACTTCAAAAATTAAAAAATTATTGAATATAATGATATGATAATGTAATAATTATATAAATCTTATAATAATAATTAAGGTTATTCAAAATTAATTAAGAATCTTCTCAATCTTAGAAATCTGTATGAGGATTAAAGCTTAAAATTTCTGAAATACCTTCTTAATCCATTAACCAATTTCTCCAATCATCATAACTCAAAACATTTTGTTTAGATGCATGATTTTAATAAATTTCATTAACTATTTCTTCTAATGCAAGTTCAATTTATCTGTCATGTGATTCACTTATTCTTTATTTTAAATCATTCAAATCTTAATTCTCATAGTTAATAGACATCATGCCCTAATGAATTATTCCATGAATTACTTCTAAAAACATCATCATTAAATTATACATTTCATCTTTTTCTATGCTACCTTCTAAATTCATGTCAAACATGGAATACAAAAATCTTAACCTTCCTTCATCATTCTATTATGAAAGCATGGATATAGCTTTTAAAAATTTAGCATAATCTAAAAAAGGTCTATATCACATCAATATTATTTAATATACCCTGTTTTTTTTTAAGAGAATGTTGATTTAACACACTAGAAAATTCTATTTCCTAATCTTTTATTATCAAGCTCTGCCATTCCAAAATATTCTAACAACTTTTTCCTACTCATTTTATTCTCTTTAGAATATGATTCAAAGTCTTCTCGGACTCTTTACAATTTCTCTTTAGAAAAAACTGTTTCCTCTAAATGAATAATTTCCTTTTAAATATTTTCTACATTATGTTAGTCTTCTTTAAATTATTATAATTTATTTCTTCCTCCTTAATTATCATCATCAAGATCTTCTCCATCATTAGCATTTTTTAAATATGCCTTTAATTTACTTTCTACAGCCAATGTTGTTCCTTCTCTATAAGGAGCAATAACATTAGATTAGCTTTAGTCTTTTTTAAATTATTTGTCATTAGTTGTCTATTGTCTTTGAAATTTATTTTAATTTACAGTAGGTTTATTCCCCATGTTATTAATTATCTTTAATATAATATAATTTCTTTTAAAAAATTATAGTACTCTAATAGAAATTCTAATTTTTTGTAATTGTAATATTTTATTTTCATTTAATTTTTCTTCTTTATTATCATTTTTTAAAAAAGAGCCAAAATTTTTATATAATTAATTTACAATTTTGGTTTATAATGGAGGATTCTTTTGAAGTAAACTAAGAATCAGAGGATATGTCTTAAGAATCGATTTAAGATGAAGATGATTTTATTGAAAGAGTAAATTAGTTAAAGAAAATTGTGCCAAATAAATAAGAAGATAATCAAATAATTGAAGAAGGAATAAATGATGATTTATTAGAATTATAGGAAAAACTTTAAAGGAAATAATAAAAAAAGATTGAGTAAAAACCAAAATTAAAAAGTTATGTTCCAGTGAATTAAATACGAACAGCAATCATTATACATTTATTTAAGTTATTTTAAGATCATAAAACTTTGAATAACAAATAATAATTTGCGTTTAAATTGTCAAACTTTTCATTTACAAATATAGAGTTGATAGAGAATAGATTAAATTAAGCAACAAATTTATAAGAATAAATTTATGCAGTTTTTTAAGGTTTTGCTTTGACTTTTTAATTAAAAAATTAATTTTCTAAGGAACACTAAATTACATAATTAAGTCCCTCTTAATATATTATAACATTTGGTTAATTATGTAAGTATTATGGGTTGAATTTAAGATTAGTAAGAGCATTTGATATAGGGTTTTTAGGTTTAGAATTAAAATTTAAGATTCGTACATTAAAAAAAACAGATTAAGAAATCGATGAAGTGGAATAAACAAAAACTATATTTGATCTTAATTCCTAATATTTGACTTAGTCGGAAATAGTTGAATCTTTAAATGAATTTGTTTTTAAGAAATCTAATGTAAAAGATAAAGGATTGAGAGTTTCCCAAGATTTATAAAGAGAATCTTAAACGATGAATAGCAGTAGTTTGATAGATTTTTAGTAGGAACCAAAAAAACAGAAAAAAAAAGATAATAAAAAATAACAAAATGAAAGATAAGTTAATTAGGAGATTTAAACATAAAATTAGAATATTTGGCTTGAATTTTATGATTCTGACTAAAATTAATGGATTCCATTTGATCCAATTTCAGATAAGCTTGTTTTAATGAATAGTAACATTTTAAAAAGTAAACTTCATAATAGTTTCAGTCATTTTATTATTGCAGCTTAAGACTTAACCTTTAAAGATTATAATTTTAATTCTAACAGATTATTTGAAAATACTCATTTTGTTGATGTCACATAAAAATATTCATAAAATTTTTAAACACAAAGATACTTATTGTCTCTTGAAAGATGGTTTAATCAATTGGCTTAAAAAACAAGTATTTAAATAAATATTTTAGAATTAATCTATAAAGGACTTTAATCATTAGTGAATGAACCTATTAATGCAGATATGATTGTACCATCTCCTGGAGTTTATGGAAATGAAAAAGACTTTAAATATAGTTAATATTACACTCTAGCATCTTAATTATCTTAATATTAGATGATCCATCCTGATGCAAAACCCACTGGAATGAAATTTAAAGATGAAGATATTTATTTATAAAGTGATGTAATAATTCTTCATTCACGAGATAAATGGAGAGGTTATCTAAGAGAAGTTAAACTTGATTCTAAACCAATCAAAGAAGTCAGTTCAAAGTTTGATAAGACAAAAACTACTGCATTATATGCTTTTTGGTAAACAAATGATCTTAAGGTCAGCTTGGAAGAAAATCACGGAAAATTACCAGCTAATTTCTATGGAAATTATGAAGTAAATAATTTAGACAAATAAATTAATAGACATTTTCTTTTCCTCCTCCAAAAGGAACTTGTCTAATAAGATTACAAGGAATAAAACATTTGTTAGCTAAAAATAATTACTAATTTATTGAGGCAGTAGATGGATTTGATTCTTAAAATGGAAGAATGTTTGCTTAAAAATGTGGTTATTTGATTTTTAATGAGGATTATGAAAATATTATGTCCCTTTATTAATAGTTCCAAATTGAAATTGCTGAAAAGAATAAAATAAATAAAAGAAAAGAACTACTTAAATTATGGAGTGATTTATTTAAAACTATTCTATTAAAAAGAGATTTATAAAGAAAGTATTAAAATTGACAATTTATGTATTTTAAACTTATATATCTTATAATCCCATTCATTTTTTTAATAAGACATTCCATTCCATTCAATATTTTGGCTCCAATTATTTATCAATACCTAATTCAATTTTATTTTGAGTATTTACTTCATTTTCTTGATTGAGTCCTATTTTATAACAACATAATTAAAAATTAAGATGGAATCAATAATTAAACAAGAACTTCTGAGGTCTAAAAAAATTACTCTTCTAATCTCAAATTTCTTTTTTTTATTAAAGAAATAAAATTTTTATATGAAACTGCCACTTCACTATAAAATCAAAAAATTAAAATATTATGAAATTTATTTTGTCAGATTTAAACAAATTTGCTTAATTTATTCTTTAATATCTTAACTTTCAAGATTTTGTTAAATGTGTCTTCAAAATAAAATTGTAAATTATAGAATTAATGTACAACAACTAATATATGAAAATCATTAGTTTTCTTGCTCTTCTTCTAAGCTTTCATCTCCACCTTCTTCATCATTTAATTCTTATTATTGCATCTCAGCAATATATTCATGATCTTCTTTCAATAATACATCTACTAGAATTTCAAAACACTCTGTTGAAAATTCTAGAGATTTACAACATTAATTAACAGCATCTCTTAAAAATTCTAAATTTAAATTGATATTTATTTTACATGGTGATTTAGTCAATAATTATATAAATACTTCAGTAAGGACTACTTTTGCTTTTTCTGGATTTGTCTTAACCTTTTTTTTAATTTGAGGTTCTTCTTCTTGAATATCGTTAGCTATGTGTTAAAATTCTTCCAATATTTATAAACCTTCTTCTTCATTTAAACAAGAGAAAATAAGGATTGTATTCACTAAATGTTTTATGCATTCTTTTGGTTACTTCGAATTTATCTATTTGTATTATTTTGTTAATTCTGATTTTTTTAATTGTTTTAAGAGAGACTTTGTTAATTAATCAAACTCTTAAGTATTCTACTTATAATTTATAAATAATTACAGAAGCTACTTTTCCAACTAAAGAATAAAAGAAACTTTAACATTAATCTGAAAATTTTTTCTTAATTTCTTCAAATTGATATGCTTCTTTAGACTCTTCATCTAATTGATCATAAATCGATTAAAAATTGATGCAACCTATTTCATAAATATATTTAATCATTTATGTCAAATTTTTTACATTAATATTACTAACTGTAGCAAGTACATAGATTTCATTCAAAAAATAAAGTTTATTGATGGGATCAGTAGACGATTATTCTTATTATTTAATATTTTCAAAATATTGGACTACTTCATCTTCTGTAAACTTTGCCAAAACTTTTTATGCAATTCCATTTTTGGGATGAATTCTATAACCATAAATATTTCTCAAATAAACAATATCATCATAAGCGACTTCTCTTTAAGTCAAATATTATTCAATCTTATTTGCTAATCTTTTCATTACAGAATTAGAATTTCCAAATTGTCTGTACCATAATTCAATGAGTTATTGATTTCTCAAGAAAGAAAGGGGAATTGTAGTAGATTTAAGGAAATGTTTGAAAATTGATAAAATCATAAAGTTTAATTTTCTTAAGTCTTATTGTTATTATAAATATTCCCAAAATTCTGTATATATTTTCTAATTTCCTTAAGTTTTGCTAAACTATGATTATTAATTAGATAATATACTTTTTCCATATAAATAGCTAAGTATTAATAGAATAATGATTTCTTTGGAAATTAATCGTTGGCTTATTCAAGAAGTTTGTGAAATTTCTATCGATCAAAAACTTATTCTTAAAGATATTTATCCCATTAGAATTAGCCTTATTAACTCAATTGTTGGAGCTTAACCAAAATGCAAAAAACTCTTGGAGTTAAATTTTAAAGATCATTTTTTATTGAATTGCTAACTTATTTAACATTCTCAGGTTTACTATAAATAATTCTAAAAAGAATACAGTTTCTTCAATAGGATGTAAGTTAAGTATTCTGAATCTTCAGTTTTTCTATCTTCGAGTATTATATTTAATAGATTTTAAGAATCTAAGTAGGAATAAATCAAATATTTAGTTAATATAAAATGTTTAAGTTCGCTTTTACCATATGCATTCTTTTTGCTTAATGTTTATTACAATTAATCAAAAATAGCTTTTGATTATAAGTTTTAATTTTTAGATGAGTACTTCTACATTAATTGTTTTAATAAAAGAGCATAATTAATTGTAGTGTAGAAATCAGTTGATTACAAACAATTCATAATTTTAGTTAAAACAAAGGTTATATCACTTTCATTTACTCTTTCTAAAATCTATTCACTTGTTTGGAACACTAATTTTGGATCATTAAGTTTAGAGTATTTTTCAAAAAGTTGAATAATTTATTTGTCTTACATTATATTTTATTTATGAAAATAAATTGGTTTAAAAATTGAATTTTATTTATATTTATATATTTACTAAAAACTATCTCATTTCTTTTTGTTTTAGACAGTATTACTCGGTTTCTTAATTGACACAGATTATTGAGGTATTTAAGCTTATGAGGGCATTTTTTCATTAACTATGTCAGCAGTTTTTGCGAAATTGAAATCAGCGAGTGCTTAAAGATTGTTAGTATAAGAAATAGAATACCATCAGTAATAGCTGTTTTACCAGCTGATAATATTCCTTTTGGTAATCTTTTATCAGGACATGCGCCTTTTAATTTCATAATACTTTCACTTTATTCTCTAAGTGTTTTTTACATCTTCATCATAGTAGCAACAAACTTTAATTTGTTTTTTAATTTTTCAGTACCTTATATTAATTATAGATATACTTTTGCCAGTACTACCTGTAGATTATTATTTGTTAAATTGTTTATTTTATTATGTTAAGATTTTAAATTGTTCAATATCTTCTTAATTTACATCATCATCATCATCACCTTAATCTCCTGCTTAAATTAAATTATATAACATTTCTGTAATTTTTTCTGCTACAAATGGAATGGACCATGTAAAGATATCCATAAAATTAGGTAACAAATAAGGATGAGGAGTATACTAAAATTGTTGAATATTCAAAGTATTATTCTACGTTAAAGATTAATTAAAGGAGAATTACTTCAAATTTAATCACAGCTCCTCTATTATTATAAACATCACAATAATTTGGAGCACTAAATATTGTGATTACAACTGGAAAATCTTGACCTCCATTCCATCTATGCATTTTATAACCATCAAGTTGAGCCTATATATATTATATTATATACAACCTCATGTGCTCTTATAATACTAATTAGATTGTTTTTTTATAGAAATTTATTACTAGCTTCATTCCCAAAAAACCAACTGCATCCTCTAACTTCATTACCTTTCCATTATACATCCAAATTTCCTTAATCTTAATCTACAGGATCACTCCATAAAATATCACAAAATAATCCACTTCTAGGAGGTTCATGATATCTATCCAATTTTTTTAAATCTTCTATCTTTAATATTCATTATATAAGTTACAGATTTTAAATCAGGTGATATACCACCATGAACAGCTATAAATTTAGAATTAATTATGCATGATAATGGAAACAAATCAAATGAATCCATTAACATATCATAAGTTTCTTAATCATATTTATACAAACCTAAAAATTAATCATTTATTAACATTCATCCTTAAAATTAAAAAATGCTGTTAGTTATCTACATTCATGATTCCCACGTAAAAAATATACTGTATTTGGATAATTTATTTTTATTGCATAAAGTAATATCACTACTTCAATTGAATAAGATCCTCTATCAACAAAATCTCCGAGAAATAAATATCTAAATTATTGACAATATCCTTTTACTTTGTTGTTTCAGGATTTCCTCCAACCTTTGGTTCAAGTAATTTAAGTAAATCATAATATTGTCTTAATTTAATTAGTTAAATACCCATGAATATCACCTACAACAGTAAGTGGATCTTACAAATAAAGTACATTTCCTTCGTTTTCTAATAATTAAATTAATTGTTAGTTTACTCAATAATTTATTGCAATCTGCTACTAATTTAAATAATTCCTCTTTAGCTATTCTACCCTCTTTTTAAAGATGATCTTTTAACAATTTCCAATCAGGTTTATCTAATTTTTTGTGAATTTATCTATCATACTCTTTAATTTATCTGGAAACATTAGATTTTTTGCAAGAGGACGATGAGGAGGTGGTTTGAGTGTTTTTACTTATCTATCATTAACAGGATCCTTTAGACAATCCATTTTTATTATATAAATAATATATATATATTATTTTATTATTTATTCTTAATCAAATGCTCAATTTCTACAACTCTGATCTCAATCTATTCACTCTTGACAATAATGAGCAATCTAAGAATTTGTTGCCAGAATACATTTATAACCCTCCTAAAATTGATGCATCGACTTTGTATTAAACAGAGAATTAAACATTAGGATTTGATTATTTTAATGCCTCAACTACTTAGGATCTATCTCATTTTTATATTCTCATACCTTTATTCTTCTGATAAAGTTTCTGCTGATATTATTGTTATGTTTTCTTCTTTGTTAAATATTCTATAATATTCAATATATTTCTCTGCTGTCTTTGTCAAATATGAAATTCTTTGACTGTCTATCATAGTATTTAATAAATTTATAGTAACCTCATGAAATCCTTCCTATATTTATAACATCATTTCTTTACTTTTGTTAATGTCTATATTACATTTCTTTATTGATTTCTCTTATAAGAAGAATTTAATAAAAAGCCTGCAAATACGGGACTCTTTTCTGCTAAATCTTTGAAGTATTTCATATCTTAAAGTACTAAATGAAGAGCTTCCCTTTAAGATGCAGTTGAGAAAAGCACACCAGCATATTTTCCTTATACAGTATCTTCAAAAGAAGGAGGCTTATTTCCTACTTTCTCAATAATCAATACCTGGTACTGATGTTATTTCAGCCTCAGCTTTGCTACTGGCAACTGCATATCTGAAGCAAGCTCTTTGAATTAATTTAAACATTATTTAATTATGATTTTTATATTAAGGATTCATTATTTTTATTTCTTCAATATACCTTTTCAATAGGAATCCTTAATAATATAAATTCATGAAAATTCTATTTAGAATATCATAAATTCATTTACCCTTTTATTAAACCCTTATATTTATATATTAAATATCTATTTTATTAATTCACAATAAATAAAGTATAAAAATCACCATAAAAACAATACAAATCAAAAAGCATGTATTCTATCCAAATGATGATTTTAATAATTCTAAAATATTTAATTTTTTTTATACTCCCAATTCCATTTATTGATTTTTTTACCATATCAATTGATTTATCATAATCATTATTCAATTTGTCTAATTAAGGCTTCTCATTTTTCAAATAAGTTTGTATGTTTAATGAGACATGTTTTATTTTTTAAACTTTTTCTAATAATTCATCCTATTTTAGAATGTTTTCTTCTTCTAAATTCTTTTAAAGAATATTGTTATTTTTTTTCATAAAAATTAATATTATGACACGTATATTTATACTTAGTTTTTTTACAACCAAAATCAAATAAATATTTAATTAAATGGAGTTAAATACATAGTAGTTATCTGAAATTAAATAGGAACTTTAGAAATTTTCTTCTGTGTCAATATTAAAATCTTACAAATTAATTACTTAAATTTACAAAAGCGATATTGAGACTTAAGCCTTAATTGATAGTCAGATAACAAAAAGCATTGTACGAATTGGATAAAAAAAATATACAGAAGATGATGAAGAAAAATATGCTAAGGCTATTAAAATATGTCGTAAATTAGTGAAATAATGGAAATAATTAATTTTAACAAATGATCAAGCTGCAACTGATGAAATTAAAAAAAATGATCATTTGAAAGATGTACAAAGAAATATCTAAAAATAAAAATAAATACAAAAAGATGATGATGCTATAATAAAAAAAAAAGTAAAACAAGAACCAGAAAAAAAAGAGATTAAACCAATCTAGCATAAAAATGGAAATTAAATTAATGCCAAGTTATAAAATAATAATAGTTAAAATGGAATTGGTGAACCAGTAGATGATGATAAGAGAAAAAAAGCAATTGAAGGCTTAAAAAAATATTTCCTCTCATCGACAGATAATGAAAACGTAGAATGGTCTAAAACAATTGAATAAACAATTTATGATCTTTATAAATAATCTGTATAGAATTACATGGATAAAGTTAAATCAGTTGTTAAATTGATTGATAGAAATGCAGAATTCAGATAAAGATTACTTAATGGTGAGTATGATCTTGTGTCTGAAATTAAAAAATTAAAATGATTAACAAGAAAGAGTATAAAATCAATTTTTTCTTTTTAATTATCTATGCTTTATCTTTAGGTTATCAATCATTTTTATAACTTCTTTGTTGTTATTAGAATATTCATTATTAAATAATTGAACATGTGATCGATTTCTTTTACCCCTCTAAAGAAGATTCAAAGGAGTAAGTAGTTTTTCAAGCTAAAGATTGTCTAGACTATTTTTTGGAGAGATTTATTCTGTAATACAAGGTATAGATTTATTCTTCTTCATTTTTTTATCCTATTATTTGCATAGTAAAAGTAATACAATTATTGAAAGGGGAGTAAGACTCATTCCAATACTTTATTTAGTTGTGATATTTTTTAACATCTCTTCCATATACAATGAAAGTTATCTCTTTTTAATACTTTGATTTTAACAAACTATTAGAGTACTACAATGATCATTGAATGACATTTTTTCTTTGATAGAGTCAATTTCAAATTAATCAGTTGCATTTCTCCTAAAAAATGAATGAAAAGTTAAACCTAAATTTATTATCTAATTGTAATGGAGATTTAGGAGATCTGTGAGATTTAGCCGATTAAACTACCATGGTTCCTCTTTTATTACATATCAAAGGATTTCTAAGGAATTATGACATTTATTTTAGTCTTTTCTATTTTTTAATTTGTTCAGCCCTGTAGAAAACTAAGAATTATGCAGCATAGCCTGCTATTCTAAAGCGTTTAAAAACTCTTTTTCGTCTAGAAAAACTATAATCAATGAATTGAATTTTTGATTTTACACAGATTCATATGAAGGTATTTATCTCCAAACCTTTATTTAAAACGCACTCATTTTGCCACAATAATCACAATGACAACTAGTATTACATTTTTTAATTTCATCTGGATGATGTTTTTATATAATAAATCTTTCTAATTAATTATGTCGAGCAGTTCTTAGACGATATTTTGTTTCTTTACAAATACTTTTAGTATATTTTAACTAAAAGTTTTATCTTGGACTAATGAGCCTAAATTTATCTATTTTATTTTAACCTTGAGGAAGTTGAAGACATCATTTATTAAATTTATTTAACATTAAATCTAAATGAATGAACAAAAATAAGCACAAAAATGTTCAAACAATATTATAAAATGTAAATTATAAAATCATTTTTAAAGTTTAGCTTTCCCACTTAAAATATATTATAAATAAGTTTTCTTGTTTAAAAATTTATCATGTTAACTTTCATGTTTTGGCAATTTCGATTGAGATTTAATAGTTTATATTTTTTAGGTTGGATCCTTAAAAGTATTTTAACTAACAATTTTTTAAATCTTTTATTTAGCAGCTGGACTTGGAATTTGTATTTCCTATTAAAATCAAAAAAAATTTAAGTACACAAGAAGCTTCCTTTTTTTTTTAACTATCAGCTCTTGTAATATTGACAGATTTGTTGCCATATTATAATTTAGAATTATTTTATACTGATATTTAACCATTGCTTGTACCTAATTTAGCTTTTTACATTTTAATCATATTTTCAATAGATTTGAATTTTTCGAAAGCACTCATTTTTTAATTTAGATTATCTTCACTTACTTTTTTTTTTACTTCTTATTTTATAATATGTTTGTTTTCTGTATTATTATTTAAAACTTCAATAGAATCACCCTTTTTTTACCTTTTATCCTAAACACTAGTAGGAGTAGTTGATTACTAAATTGTAGTAGGAGGTTTACTGGCATTTGTTGGAGATTATTGAGAACTAAACCAATTTTAATGTTAGATTTATTATGATTTATGATTAATATGTTAATAAAGTACTGTCATATATTCTTCTATACTATATTACACATTATCATCCATAAAAGTTTAGACTGGAAAGTCTATAAAATTACTTAATGTAATTTACCTATAACTGTTTCTTCTTCTGAACCTGCAAATTCAGCCATATAAGGATGAGCTAATGCTTATTCTACTGTTAATCTTTTTTAAGGATTAAAAACTAACAGATTTTTTAAGAAACTTAAAGTATCATCACTTTCTTAACTAAAAATAGTCTTAAAATGTTTTGGTTTCACAAATTAAAAGTTATCTAAAATATGTTCTGCCAAAGGAGCTGCTATTGATTTAATATCGTCTTCTGTTGGAGTTCCTAAAATTTCTGATATCATTTCAACTTAATTCATTGTTGAAGTTCCTGGAAATATTGCTTTGCCAATAATCATTTCTCCTAAAATACACCCTATACTCCACATATCTACTGCTTTTGAATATTTTTATGAACCTAAAAGTATTTCTGGTGCTCTATACCATCTAGTAGCCACATATTCGGTTAATATGGGAACTTTTTATAATTCTAATTTTATATTTACCATCTTCATCACTTGATGTATTCACTGTTCTAGCTAATCCGAAATCTGCTAACTTTACTATACAATCAGCATTTATCAATAAATTTGCTGGTTTTAAATCTCTATGTATTATGTCTCCAGAATGCAAAAATTTTATTGCCTTTAATAATTAATAGACAACATATTTTTTATGGATTGGTTCTAATATATTTGCTCTTATAACCTAATTTTATTAATCTATATACTTTATGCAAATCTGTTTCCATATATTCAAAAACCATGTATAAGTCTTTATTATTTTAAGCTTTTATCACTTAAAGCAATTTAATGATATTTGCATTTTTTGAAACTTGTTCCAAAAATATTACTTCTCTAAATGTTCTTTATGAATCAGTTTTATTGTGAAATGCATCAAATACCTAAGCGATATCATTATTTAAACACTTTTTTTAAAGCAACTATTTATTTAGTTTATTTATCATGTGCTTTCCATACTACTCCATATGCTCCTTTGCCCTTAAATTCTAGTAGCGTAAATCTTTATAATATATGATCTTCAAATTAAGATTATTTATCATTCTCCATTTCTGTTATTTTTAAATATAATAGACAATAATTCAGAATTTATGACAATAATATTCAAATGACTCAAAGAAGAAAAGATTCAATTGTATAGTCTAAATCAATTTGATATTAAAATATCATTTTATTTCTTTTGTTGTTCTTACTGTGCAAATTCCTTATGATAGGGATAGTTATTTTACTTTCACTAATGAATGTAGTTCATCCTTTAGTAACTCGACTTTGGCATGTGTTTCCATCCTTCGATTATCGCTATTATCAAGATATGATCTAAAATATTCATAAATTTTGCACTTTAAAAGTTATCGAAGTCTTTTATTTTCTTCCTTTACTTTTTTTAACTTTTTGGTTTAATTTTTAATTTTGTCAGATTCAGTTTGAATCAAAGGATCGTTAACTATTTTTTCAAATTCATAATTTAGAGTTTACAAAGATTCTTTACATTTTTAATATGATGCATGGAGTTATCTATTCTCCTCTATTAATTCTTCAATATCTCGAAGATTTAATGCTAATTAATTTTTTGGTTAGTGTTACAATTTTGTATTAATTTAACTCCAAACTCTTTGCCAATCTTTGATGGAATTTCAAATATTTCATATGATTAAGAAGAGATGCAAAGTATTTGTTTTAATAGTTATTCCTTTGACGATATAAAGTAAATATACGATTTAATTCTCATGTTTAACTAAAAAAGCTGGCAACATGATCGAGACAAATATTCCGTCTGACATTTTAATATTTTATGTTAATGGAAAAAAAAAATAATATAATTATAAAAAATTTATAAATGAATTCTAGCGAGCCAAAAGATTAAGATGGAAATATAAAAGAAAAAGAATTAAACAAACCAACCATAATGAAATAATTTGTTTAGTAAACAATTATTCAAGTACTCTCTTATATTATAAATTAAAACAGAAAAATTCAGATTCATTCAATATGATACTTTTGTGTTTTTCATTAAGATCACTCCTTTAATAATATA
Organism: Paramecium sonneborni; assembly: GCA_905182985.1. NCBI lineage: Eukaryota > Ciliophora > Oligohymenophorea > Peniculida > Parameciidae > Paramecium > Paramecium sonneborni. Next base: position 440,686 of record CAJJDN010000069.1, read on the forward strand.
ATTAAACCAATAGAATAAATAATCTATTGAATATCTGTAATGTTTTTAGAAAATTTACTAACTAACTATGGGCTTTGAAAATTATTATGTAAATTAAATGGGGAAATTTTAAAAAATCTTTTTTCAACTAAATATAGGTTTCGAATTTTAAATAAAAACAATAAATATATGGAAAATAAACATCTGAACTCAATTGTTATGTGAATAAGAAGGATTATTTAATTCTCTGTTATAGAGATTTGTTAATGACCTTGATTTTAGTTTGTAAATAACTTTTTGATAATTTTTATAAAATAATTTATTAATACAATCTAAGAAAAAAATATATACTGTTGTAACTAATAATTAGAATTCGTTTAACTTTCTTAAATCACATAAATATCTAACTTTATTGCATTTAAGGTTAGTAACCGGTTTCTTAAAGGATTGTAAAAGTAGTACTATTCAATAATTAGAATATCGTTTATATTTTCTTATTTTTATACAAACATTTTTTAGGAGTAAGGGGAATTATTAATATTGATAGTTAAAGTGAATTTTTGACTAGTGATGTATAAAAAAAAGGAATGGTAGAGAGAATTAAAGATAATTTATTTTAGACATTTATCTATAAAATCATTGAATTAATACATTATAATTTATATTTTTATTATATCATGATGTATTCTAAAAAACATTTGTTATCAAATCGAAATCTTCATAAAGTTTTTGAATTTAGCTTAATATTATTTCATAAGATTCTTTTTTTGATTTTTATTATAAACTTAAAATAAAAGAAATCCAAAATTTAAAAAAAAAAAGATTATGCAGTGCATTTATCATATTCGCAATCAAATTACTTCAATATGTATAGCTCCTCACAAGTGCCCATGTCAAAGAAAACTCTGCATTGAATGTCTTTATAACCATGGAGTGGATATCGCCAATTAAACAGTTCTGATAAATAAATTTAAAGAAATGGCTATCAAAAAATTAAAAGAATCCTAGCTAGATCAGACATCTAAGATAGCCAAATAGAGATAGACTTTTAAATAGTTGATCTCTCAAACCGAAAATACCCTTAAGAAAATTTGGGATGAATTATAGAAATCAATATAAAATACATATGATTGGATAGAACAGGAAAACAATTCATACTCTAATCTTATCAATGAGAATACTAATTTAGCAGAATCATCCTATGCTGACTTAGAAAGATTAGTCTCAATTATAGAAGAAACTACGTTAGATGATTGGAACTATAAGAAGAATTAATTTATGACTGAGTTGCAAAAGATTTAGACTTAGTGGGACCAAGATATTAATTCTTTTATTTAGAAAACGAATGAAGTAATAGTAAAGATTAGGAGTATTAATTAAAAAGAAAATATAATCAAAAATTAAAACTAAAATTTACCTAATTTCTATCCTGGATAAACTTCTGATAAAATTGATTAAATAAATGATTTTNAACTAATAATTAGAATTCGTTTAACTTTCTTAAATCACATAAATATCTAACTTTATTGCATTTAAGGTTAGTAACCGGTTTCTTAAAGGATTGTAAAAGTAGTACTATTCAATAATTAGAATATCGTTTATATTTTCTTATTTTTATACAAACATTTTTTAGGAGTAAGGGGAATTATTAATATTGATAGTTAAAGTGAATTTTTGACTAGTGATGTATAAAAAAAAGGAATGGTAGAGAGAATTAAAGATAATTTATTTTAGACATTTATCTATAAAATCATTGAATTAATACATTATAATTTATATTTTTATTATATCATGATGTATTCTAAAAAACATTTGTTATCAAATCGAAATCTTCATAAAGTTTTTGAATTTAGCTTAATATTATTTCATAAGATTCTTTTTTTGATTTTTATTATAAACTTAAAATAAAAGAAATCCAAAATTTAAAAAAAAAAAGATTATGCAGTGCATTTATCATATTCGCAATCAAATTACTTCAATATGTATAGCTCCTCACAAGTGCCCATGTCAAAGAAAACTCTGCATTGAATGTCTTTATAACCATGGAGTGGATATCGCCAATTAAACAGTTCTGATAAATAAATTTAAAGAAATGGCTATCAAAAAATTAAAAGAATCCTAGCTAGATCAGACATCTAAGATAGCCAAATAGAGATAGACTTTTAAATAGTTGATCTCTCAAACCGAAAATACCCTTAAGAAAATTTGGGATGAATTATAGAAATCAATATAAAATACATATGATTGGATAGAACAGGAAAACAATTCATACTCTAATCTTATCAATGAGAATACTAATTTAGCAGAATCATCCTATGCTGACTTAGAAAGATTAGTCTCAATTATAGAAGAAACTACGTTAGATGATTGGAACTATAAGAAGAATTAATTTATGACTGAGTTGCAAAAGATTTAGACTTAGTGGGACCAAGATATTAATTCTTTTATTTAGAAAACGAATGAAGTAATAGTAAAGATTAGGAGTATTAATTAAAAAGAAAATATAATCAAAAATTAAAACTAAAATTTACCTAATTTCTATCCTGGATAAACTTCTGATAAAATTGATTAAATAAATGATTTTAAGATCTAAAAAATTAAAACTTAGGAAGATTGTATTAAATAAAGTAAACTAATTAGAAAAAATGGTAATATATAGATTTTGTAATTTCCAAATTATGCAAAATATTTTGCTTAACAACCTAATGAGATTAAAACTATTTTGATTATTGGGCCATGCGGGGTAGGAAAAACATCTGTAATAAATTCTATTCTTAATTATCATTTTTAAATATAATTCGAAGATAATTATCGATTCATATTTAGTGATACTAAGAGCAGGTTTTCAAATTTACCTTAGAGTGAGATTATAACTTACTATATTCCTCCTTTTAATGATAAACCAGAATTATTAATTATTGAAGCAAATTGCTTTAAATTAGATGAAAAAGATGAAACATCTTTGAAAGAGATTTTAAACTTTTTAATAACTTAAATGAAGTATATTACTTTAATTTGTTTTGTTTTTTTATCAGTGATGCGATTTCGAAATTAAAATGATCTTTCTAAAATCAATAAACTTCAGCAAATATTTGGATTAAATTTCATCGATAATTCTATTTTTGCATTTTCATTTTGTGATAGTGGAGAACCTAGCGCTTTAAATCTTATCTTTAAGGGTAATGAGTAAATGTAGGAAAATCCATTTGCATAAATGTTCTCTAAATTTGGAAAAAAATTGTGGATTAAACTAAATAATTTTGAAAATGATAAAAATGATGATTATGATGATTATGATGCCATTTTTTGGAAAATTAATATGAAAAGTTTAGAGAAATTATATCATAAAATAAAGTTTTCAACCTAAATAAGTTGCTAAGTTTTCAAATAAAATTAAAATTTAATCATCTGAACACTAAGTATTCAAAAATATTCTTTTAAAAAAATGGAATATATTTAAATAATATTAAAATAATAATAAATAATATAATACAATTTCTTCAACATTACTGTGTTGGAAAATTAGTAGGATTCTACCATCAATTAAGAATAGTTACTCTCATTTTTTTAAAGTTCTTGTATCTGTTTCAACTTTTTAATAGAAAACTCTTTAGGTGATATACTTAATATTGAATTTTATGGTTATATTTTAGTGAAAATAAAATCAAACTTATATATAAAATATGAATGAAAATAAAGAAAAATATAATGAATTAGGAATAAAAATATTTATCATAAATTTGGCACATAATCATCCAAAATAATTTTCTATTTAATGAAATAAAAAACCAATAAAAATTAGTAAATATCTATCTATATTTATTCATTTTATTCAAGTTCTAAATCTGCATGACTTTTAAGTATTCTCTAATTCTGATTACAATTTCCCTTTGGCCTATAAGAGCTTCCCTATTAGAAATTTAATCTCATTATTGATATGAACACTTTTTGGAGGATATTGATTCTCTTTATTCTACTGCTATTAAAAATATTACATTTTTTGTTTTTCCATTATCATTTTGAATAGTTTCTTCTTAATTATTAAATCTTGCTTTAATCGACTAAATTTGATTAAGATGTGAATCATTTTTTCTTAATGTCGTCCATGGCTATTAATTTAAACTATGTTTTAAATTATTTAATTAACTTTAAGTAAATACAGGTACTTTAAAATGAGAGAATGATGTATTATGAGTCTTTTATTAAGTAGTTAATTAAGTTGCTTATTTTAAATTACATAGATCAGGCTATATCAACATTTTACTAAGATTGTTCACTGATTACAAATTATTTTTACTAAATCCTTACTAAGAATGAGATCTTCTTTATTCAATTTCATTGTTGTTATATCTTGTAGTTAATTGATGAGACATTTTATGTTTTATAAATTCATCTCCATTATCTAATTCATCTTTAATAATGCTAGCTTCTTAAAAGTAAGAATATAAATTATTATTTTGGTATTATAATGAATTAGTGGATTGTGATTTTGATTTTTTACTCATTTTAGAATTATATTCATCAATTGATATAGGAATGGTATCTTAATTATTTGCTCTTATTTTCTCAAAAGATAAATTGTTATATTGTATTTATTTTTATTTTTCATTAGATTTATTTATAGGGTTTATTTAAATTTTTGGTTATTATGTAGGCTATTTGTTTTCAGGTTAAGAAATATGAATACTTTTACATTTAATAGGACTATCTTGTGAAATCACTGAATTTCTCATCTATTAAACTTCTACACTTCTCTTTTTTTAATTACTATCATAATTATTTTAAGAGCTAAATAAAAATAATTAATTTACTTCATCAAGTCTTCTAATTATTTTTTTATTATACTTTTTTCTTATTAAAATTATATCTGTTATTCCTCTATTTATTATTTTAATTCAGCTATTTCATCGACATATTTTTAAAGCAATTGCTAATTCTCCTTTGATTCAATATGTTCTTAATATTTTTTAATTGTATTTTAACTTTTGATTAATCTCTATTACAATTAATCTTTTTCTTTTTCATATAGCTAAGCCAATTATTAATATCTTTAATCGTAATCTAATTATTTCTCCTACATATCTTTAAAAGAACTGTCTTTCATCTTTTAGATTTCTTATTCACATTATAACTTCAATAATTGCTCTTTAGACTTGTAGTTATCTTCAATTTTTTATAATTGATCTTTTAATTTACAAACTTCCTACAACAATTATTATTTTTCCTACTCCAAAGCTTAGAATTTGTGTTCATTTGTAAAATGCTATTTTTATTATAATATTTCAAGATCTTTAAATTAATTTTCTTTATCGTTTAGTTATTCATTTAAACCTCTAAGCTATTTATTATAAACTAAATTTACCTTCTCTTCTAATTTTGTAATACATTCTTAATATTTTTTATTGTTAGAAAATTATACTTCCATTGATTTTTGAAATTCAGAATAACTTTTTTACTTCAATATTAAAAGGAGAATCATACTTAAGTTTTTCCAGAAATATCTATAGCTTATGTTATTGTATCATTCAGTTTCTTTTAATTAATTTCTCTTAATTTGTAATCTTCCAATTATAATTCCAATAACTAAATCTTCTATTCGTACAGAGCCTTATCTTTTTTCCATTCATTTTCCTTAATAAGAAACTATTTATATTGAGATGAATTTACATTTTTCTTTAACTATATGCAATCTTCTTATCCATTTATTTCCATTCAAATTTAACGATTTATTACGAAAATTATATTAGAAAATTATTTTTGTTTAATTAATTCATGTCTCGTAGGAGACTAGATTTTATATTTTACAATCTTAAAAAGTCTTTTTGGCCTTGAAAAAAGTACAAATTTAATTAAATTGCTAATTATAAATTATACTCAAATTATAAGAGAATACCTCAATTTTAAATTGAAATAATTGTTTATTTGATGCTATCTATTACAATTAAGATTCTTAAAGATGATTTATTTTGATATTTATTTTAAAATAAGTCTTGAACTTCTACATTCTCAAAATATTTTACATTTTATATGTAAAATTTAAAATAAAAATTAATTGGAATCATTTAAGAATATCTTGAAATTAATTTTAAGAGTATATTTTATCTGATGATCTTAAATAAAACAAAGAATAAATGATTAAAAATTTAGTAAAGTCTTTTAAAGTATATTTCAACTTAGAATTTGTAATGTTATTTAATATATTAAATAAAAGATTTAGGAATCAGAACTAGTTTTTTTTTGTTCACTTATCATAAATTTAATAAATTTAATATGGGAAATTGTTAAGGATAATGTTATTAAAAGAGTCTTAGTTAAACTAATAGCGTAGATTGTGGAAAACTAATGATTCTAGTTAAAACTTGGTAAAAGGAAGCATTTTCATTATTTGATTATGAGAATGCTGCTAATGTCTAGGAATAAAAATTTACAGTATAATAGAATGAATTACAATTTTAGATAAATAGTGAAGGATATTTAAGAGGTCGTAATTAAATAGAATGGATAGAGAATGATTCAATAATAAAGGATGAGGTTTGTAAAATAAAAAAAAAAAATGAAAACTATTTTATAGTAAACCCAAATTTTCAAAATGTTGATAAGATGTAAGTGATATAAGAAAAAGAGGAATTTCATACATTAGTAAATAAGTTAAAATAATAAATATTTTAAGAACTGTTTCAGATAATATTGGAAATAAGATTTGGAAAGTAATACATGAAAATGGAATACTTTTAGAAGAAGGAGATGTTATAAAATTAGGAAGAGTGAAATTTACAATACGTTAAATAGCATTAGATATAAAATCATAGGAGTAGAGATCTGAGTGTGAATCATCATTATCAAATGAATCAGAATAAATAATGTGTAGAATTTGTTGTTCTTCTCAGAAAAGTCTTAAAAACCCATTATTGAATCCATGTAAATGCTGTGGATCAATTAAATATATTCATTTGGAATGCTTAAAAACTTGGTTAAGAATGAAGTTAGAAAATCGATAAAGTGAAAATTGTATAGTTTATTTATGGAAGAATTTGGAATGTGAATTGTGTAAATTTAATTATCCTCCAAAATTCAAAAGTGATGATGCTTATTATGATTTAATAGAGTTAAGCAAACCAAATGATTACCCTTATTTGATGATGGAATTCACAAATAAATAAGTATGATTTATATATCTTATATTAAGGGATAATAATTGGAATGTAATAAAAGCTCAGGAATATACATTTTGAAGTTTTCAAATGTTTTAGAATTAAAGGTTGGAAGATCAAATGAGACTGACATAAGAGTAAATGATATATCTGTCAGTCGAAATCATGCTAGATTTTAGGTTCAAGATAAAAAAGTTTATCTTTTTGATAATCATTCTAAATTTGGAACCTTACATTTAATCAGATCTGAAAAAATATAAATTTAAAGAGGAATGGAAATTTAAGTGGGAAGAAGTCTCATTTCATTTTAATGATTTTTTAATCTTTTTATACACTTTTTTTAGATTATCATATCTAATTTCTTGAATTAATAACATTAATCATGCTCTATTAATTTTAATGTATTTACACCAACTCTTAAATTAATTTATATGGTTATCAAGTTTAGTACATTTAATTATACTTAATGAATATTTATACTTTAGTTCTCATTAAGTAATGATGGTTTAGAATAAATAAACTTTTTAATTTTTAGAAATCATAATTTTTTAAAGTTTACAATTAATTGTTTAGATTGTAGAAACTAATTTTAAGGTATTAAAATCGATGTTATTCCTTGATTTGGGCAAAATCAAATTTCCTTATTGATTTTATAAAATTTTAGATTATCTCTCTAAGCAGAAAACAAAAGGAAACTTCAAAAAAAAATATTTTGTTGAATTATTAAGATATTTTATCAAATAGACTGATAAAAGAAATAAATTTTATTATAATATCTAAAAACATCACTATAAATTATTGTATAGAAAAAACAATCAGCGTTTTAAAGAAGCTGTTGTATATATATAAAAATCCAAAAAAATAGAAACGAGAATTGTAATATATTTAAATAGTGTAAATATCAAATAAAGTAAAAACCTATTATACTCATTTGTTTAAGCATACTGTAGATATAAAATGAAATTATAAGTTTAATATAATTAGCAAATTACAATTTAATTAATTATCATGATGTAGTAAAGAAATTATTGAATTGAATTATTTGAATGTATGATAAAACATTAGTAATTTAGAATTTTTTGAATATTGAAATTATTGATATTTATTAATAAATTATTCATTGAGCTTATGGCATCCTAAAATAGTTTTTTAGATGATTATCAACTTAAGATCCTATATCATCTCTAACTTTTTTTAACATCATTCTTCTTATTAAAAGGAAGGAGGCAAATAAGAAAAAACATATGAATAAAGAAATTCCAACCCAAATAAGAACTGTGATGATAGGACTTTTTTCTAATAATAAATAGAATAAAATTACAATCTGTGAGTTCTCCTTCTTTAATGGAGAAAAATCCTGTAGTATCACATAATTATGGTCTAAATTCAGCAAGGAAAGCATCACAAATGGCTTCAAGAACAGCAAAATCATCAACATTAAAAATAGTACTTTCATCAACATTATTAAGAAAAAGATCTCCTTTATAAAATTCTCCATTAATAAATAATGATGGCCAATAAACTTAATGATTTCTCATAATTTATTATCTTTGTTCTTTTAAGATAATATTATCATCATATAATGTATCATTTCCTGTAAATGAATCGGTTATGCAATAATTGATTTTGGTTTCATTAATTGAGATTGATTTCATAATTGTAGAAGGACAATCTTGATAATCATTGAAACAAAACTAATTAAATAGGATCATATAATTCCACCAAGTAATTAGATCATTTTATTATAAAATACATAATTATCTAAGATCTTCCATAATAACTTCTCTTCCAGTTAAAGGACCATCTAAATCTGGATCTTATGCACAATATCTACCACCACTAATACAATTTTGATTAGTAGCTTTATATCCTGTTTTTTCACATTCTTTACAATAAAATTGAATGTAAATAGGATTAAAAGTCAATTGATTTATCATTTATTTAGCAAATGGAAAGAATTCTTCAAGAAACAAATATGAGAATACATCAAAAGATGATAAAAAGTATTATAAATCTACAATTTTTTGTTATTTCAATTCAAAGGTGACTGATACTTAGATATCAGGAAATGATTTCAATTTTTCTATTAAAAATTCACCATCAACTTTATTAATCATCATAGTTGGTATAAATGATTATTCTGAACCATATTCAGCAATTAATAAAAAATTACTAATGTCTTCTTCGTGATTATATACAATGACAAGCATTTTAGCACCTGCTAATTAGACATTCATTGCTTAAGATAAAAATTTACAACTTGATCCCATAGTCAATACAATAGTTGAATTCAAAGNATTAATAAATTATTCATTGAGCTTATGGCATCCTAAAATAGTTTTTTAGATGATTATCAACTTAAGATCCTATATCATCTCTAACTTTTTTTAACATCATTCTTCTTATTAAAAGGAAGGAGGCAAATAAGAAAAAACATATGAATAAAGAAATTCCAACCCAAATAAGAACTGTGATGATAGGACTTTTTTCTAATAATAAATAGAATAAAATTACAATCTGTGAGTTCTCCTTCTTTAATGGAGAAAAATCCTGTAGTATCACATAATTATGGTCTAAATTCAGCAAGGAAAGCATCACAAATGGCTTCAAGAACAGCAAAATCATCAACATTAAAAATAGTACTTTCATCAACATTATTAAGAAAAAGATCTCCTTTATAAAATTCTCCATTAATAAATAATGATGGCCAATAAACTTAATGATTTCTCATAATTTATTATCTTTGTTCTTTTAAGATAATATTATCATCATATAATGTATCATTTCCTGTAAATGAATCGGTTATGCAATAATTGATTTTGGTTTCATTAATTGAGATTGATTTCATAATTGTAGAAGGACAATCTTGATAATCATTGAAACAAAACTAATTAAATAGGATCATATAATTCCACCAAGTAATTAGATCATTTTATTATAAAATACATAATTATCTAAGATCTTCCATAATAACTTCTCTTCCAGTTAAAGGACCATCTAAATCTGGATCTTATGCACAATATCTACCACCACTAATACAATTTTGATTAGTAGCTTTATATCCTGTTTTTTCACATTCTTTACAATAAAATTGAATGTAAATAGGATTAAAAGTCAATTGATTTATCATTTATTTAGCAAATGGAAAGAATTCTTCAAGAAACAAATATGAGAATACATCAAAAGATGATAAAAAGTATTATAAATCTACAATTTTTTGTTATTTCAATTCAAAGGTGACTGATACTTAGATATCAGGAAATGATTTCAATTTTTCTATTAAAAATTCACCATCAACTTTATTAATCATCATAGTTGGTATAAATGATTATTCTGAACCATATTCAGCAATTAATAAAAAATTACTAATGTCTTCTTCGTGATTATATACAATGACAAGCATTTTAGCACCTGCTAATTAGACATTCATTGCTTAAGATAAAAATTTACAACTTGATCCCATAGTCAATACAATAGTTGAATTCAAAGTTATGTTAAGTGGATTACAAGTATTTTCTATATAGGTTAAGTTTCCACTCACTGATCTTCCATATGGAACATAGCCAAAATCTGCCACATTTACAGGTATTGAATCATTCTTTGTAGATGGAACAATCAAAGAAGGTTTCACAAGTGTTAATTATGTCGAATATACAATTCCAATTAATGAAATCAAGAAAAGCATATAATTATATTAAAATAATAATAATAATGCAAAACTTTGGATCTAATGTATTACATATCTAAACTAGGATGACTTGGATGAAAAAGGACATGTAATGACTGAATAACCTAAAATCAAAGTTAAATTTGAACCAAAACCTAAACCTTCTGCATGTCCAATCTGCACAGTTGAATACTATTAGAAATTCTTTGATATTGAATAAAGAGATGTATACATGAGAGTTCGTTGTTCACTTTTATCTTGGAAACCTGAATTTTAATAATGTGTTGCCAAAAACCCTGATTTATGGGGACCATTATGGATTTCTACCACGATTATCTTTATTTTATTTGCAGGAGGAAATCTATCTCGCTTTTTATTAGAAGAAGATAAAAAACATTTTTAATACGAATATAATTATATGTATGTTGCTGTTTTTCTAGTCTATGCTATGGCATTTGTAATACCCATTATATTAGGTGTTATTATGAAATATATTTTAAAAAGTGAATTAGGAGTATTTGATATTGTCTGTATGTATGGATATTCATTAAGTGTATACATTTTTGTACTTATTTTATGCATCATTCCTTATAATGAAGCCTAATGGTTCTTTTTAATGAGTGGACTTGCCAACAGTACCATTTTCTTATTGGTTAATTTATGGGAGTAAATTTTATTTAATATTATTTCATAGTTTTATTAAAAAAAGCAAACCTGCTCTTATGATAGCCATACCTATCATAGTATTCAACGTAGCATTAATTCTTTGTTTTAAATTTTACTTTTTCAGACTAATTTACGCTGTAGATGATTGAATTATATTAATTATTTAATACAGATATTTATTAAAGAATAAACATGAGGAGATAAATGAAAAAACTAATGGAACAAAATGAACCTAAAGAAATTGTCGATGAATAATTAGTAAAACAAGTTCATCAAATAGAACAATAGAAAAAGTAAAAATAAGTATTTTAAATGATGGAAATGTCAGATTCAGAAGATGAATAAAATCCAGAATAATAAAATGAAGAAAGTTAAACTAATTAATCTGAATAAACTATTCAAACATAAAATGAACAATCTAACAAAAATCAAAAGAAAAAGAAAAATAAAAATAAAAAGAAGAAAGAAAAAAAATAATAATAAGAATCTGATTAATAACCTTAATAAAATTAAGATGAAGATTTTGAATTTCTTGATAAAGTTTAGGCAGAATAAACACAATAACAATAATAATAACTAATACAATTTTAAGATTCTGATGAAAATGGTCCTCTAGCTATTAATATTAAGAGATTAAATTATAATAAAGAATTACAATAACATTTCAAAAATGCTAAAATTGCAGGTGGTACTTAAAAGAAAACTCATAAAAATACCAAATAATAATACCTAACATATAATCCAGATATTAATATTCCATTGCCAGATAAATTTAATGTAAAGTTTGAAAATTTAAACGAACAAGGTTTATAATTATTTAGTTTGGTTGCTTCCCAATAGTATGAGAGACTTTAATAAGATTATACAATTGTTAAAGGGTATTATGATCCATAAGCTATTTTCAATTTCTTATAAATGAATCCATCTCATTGTGAAGCATAATTCGATGTCAGCGAATACTTTAGATTGAAAGGAGATTATAAATAAGCAAATGAGCTATTGGAAAGATTACTTTATATTTATGAATCTAGTTTGGGTTATGGATTCAATAAATTCTTTGAAAATGCTTCAGTTAATCTTGAAATAGAAGACAATGTTCATAGCAAAGTATTTCTAATGTCCTTATTTAAATTTACTGATGTTTTAACAAGGAAAGGATGTTACAAAGCAGCTTTAGAGTAATCTATATATTAAATTGAGGTATTCAAAAATATTGCTAAAATTCTGTCCAACAAAAGATCCATGTGGTGCTCTTTTTCTTATCGATTGTAATGCACTTAAAGCCTAACAATATGAATACTTGATTAACTTTGCATCCAATTTTGTTAGATGTGTCTATAAAACTAATAGATCCTCTATTGTTTTTATGCCAAATATAATTTATAATTGTGCCTTAGCTAAATTCTTAGAAAAAGGAGAAAATCATCAATACTCTTTTAAAGATGAAAACATAAATGAAGCTATTAATAATTTCGGTCCTAATCCTTTGTAAGCATCACATTAGGTTCTAATCATTTAAGCTATTCTTTTATATCCAATTGTTCTTAAATAATTATCAGAAAGCAATGAATTCATCAAATAAAATGTTGGAAATCTAGATAGTTTTATTGAAAATCAAAGGAAACCTTTTAAAGAATTACTCACTGAAGAATTTTTATAAAGAGAAACTTATTTACATTGGTTCTTATAATTAGATGCAGAAGATGATAATGATGGATTCTTAAAATCTATTAGTATTTTTGTTGAAAAAAGTAAATCATAATGGAAATCTAATGAAATTCTTAAATGGATTAAAGGGTATCTTATATATAAATATTTGATTAGTGCTTTGGGATTGATTGTTAATCATATTAAAAACCAAAAGTTAGACCTTGGTTCTTTTTATGAAGATCTGACTGTTGTTAAAGAAGGAACAACAATTTATAATGAGATTCCTTTCCAATATAGAAGATACAAGGAACTATCTAAAAGTCACTTCTTAGAGAATCCTGAAAGGTATAATCTATTTATATTTTTACATAGATTAGATTTCAACAATATATTTGCTGAAAATATTGGAGCCTAATAATAACAGCCTTAACAATAACTTCCTGGCAATTTTAATCCTCTTAATGCAAATCATGGTTTATTGTAAGCTGTTTTTGGAACTCTATTGCCATGGGTTCATCATCCTAATGCTTAAATGTGATTAATATTATAAATGAGAAATAGATATCTATATTAATTAAACCCTACCAAATGAAATAGGATAAGTTCAAAAAATTTTTATTTCTCATCCTCCTCCTCAGGATAGTCAATTTATATTATATTATTTATTATTCTATGTTTTTTAGTTGATGACAATCAAAAAATTTTAAATTTTATTTAGGGATCTTAAACTAAAAAATTTTTAATATATTGTTTAAAGAAGGTTGGAAATTTTTAGAAGATATACAAATATTTAAAAAAGTTATCATACTTTAAATATATATCTAGTATTTAAATATAATTGATAAATTTGAAATAGTTAAATTTTATCATAATGATGCCAAATCAATAATGTAGATTAAAGGTAAATGGCTAGTAGAATTTTCGATATGGACCACAGAATTTAATAAGTTTTCTTTAGAATCACTTCTATTTTATTGACTATTATCAGGATGTTGTATGGATTTTATTAATTCTGATTCTTGGGTTATTTATGCTTACCAATTTTTTTCTAATTCTTTAATTGTGATTTGATTTTAACTAAACAAATCCTATATCTTGATTATTCTATTCTAGGCAAATTTTCTTTAAAATTAAGTAAAATCTAACTAGTTAATTTTGATGCTTTCTTTTGTCTCTTCTAAAATATCAGGAACTGATACTGACTTTTAGTTTAATTTTTAATTGATTTACTTCATTAAATTACTTGGTTATCTTTGATATGTTTATCTATTTGATTTTTTTGAAGAACTATATTTATTAATTGTACTAATTTCATTCTCTTTGCATTCAGGATTATAAGTCTTTATTTTTGTTTTTGTTGATGGTGTTTTTTATCTGAATATACTTGATTTTTCTGGAGTTTTATATATAGTTTGAAATAAATGTGTTTATTATGTATTTTGTCTTGCTGTTGCAATTGGATGAGACTATTTTCTTCTGGATTAAGAATTGATGTCAGAATTTGTTAAAATGTTATTTTTCATGGAGGACTTGAATTTAATTAATAAAACACATTATTTATGAAATGAATTTAAATTCTCTTAGAGAAATTAAATTTTAAAATAAATTAAAATATTTCCATAAATTTTCCTGAAAAAAGCGCTAAAATTATATTTAAATAATAGATATATGTTATGATTCAATAATAAAATGGAATGTTTTGAGCTACAATAAGATTAAAAATTTATTTAATATTTGATTTTTAACATATTGATGTTAATTTGTGAGTGATACAAATAATGGATGTTAGAAAAGATAAAAAACTAGCAAGAAATAAAATCAATATAGTAAAAGAATTGATATTTTGATTGAAAAAATGTAATTTGATTATTTATATTAATCTCCAATGGGGAATTTATTCGAGAAACTAAAATCATTTTTTTCAACTTCTAAACTTGAAGTATGTATGGTTGGATTGGAAAATGTAGGAAAGACAACAATGTTGAATTAGCTTTCGATGGGTGATCCTTCTTTCACAGTGCCAACAGTTGGATTGAATGTCAGGACTGTGAAAAAGGGAGGAGTAACAATGAAAGTATGAATAAAAAAGATTAAAAGATTTGGGATATTGGTGGATAAGTTTAATATCGACCAGAATGGGGTAATTATGCTTAAGGATGTGATGCTATAATATTTTTGGTTGATACTTCAAATGTAAAATAAAAAAATAAAGATAAAGCAAGCCACACTAGGAACATCGAAAAAGGAATTACACAATTTGTTAGATAATAAATCTTTGCGTAATATTCCGCTTTTAGTAATTGGGAATAAAATAGATGTAAATCCACATTTGAATGAAAAGTAATTGATAGAAGGTATACATAATGATAAGATTGAAAGGTCTAAATTTGGATTACATAACATCAAATGCATGGGCAGTGGCAATGTGTAGTGCTTTGACTGGCAATAATATAACTTAAGTTGTTGATTGGTTGATAGCGAAATCTAAGAAGTAGTGAGATATTTTTAAATATATATATCTATGTAAATATTTATATTCATATATCAGAATGTCCATAACAATTTCCATAACCCTTTTAAATAAATTTGAAATTCTGATGCTCCCAATTTAGATTCTCCAAAGATTCTTTCAACAAATACAATTGGCACCTTTATATTATTAAATATAAATAATTACTTCTTCTACTGTAAATCCGTACTTTCTAGCTCTTATAATGATTTCCATTTGAAAAGCATATCCTCTAGAGACCACATCCTTAATTACTTTTTCTAAGACTTCTCTTTTGTAGAGTCTAAAGCTTCCAGTTAAATCAGAGCATTTCACTCCTAACATAGTTGATGCAAGGAAATTGGCACCTCTAGATGTAAGTTTCCTATCAAAACCCCAATTCATAACACCACCTTTATTGATATATCTGGATCCTGTTACTATATCACAATTTGTTTCTTTCTATTTTTCAATGAAATCTTTCAAATATTTTGGATGATGAGATAAATCTGCATCCATTATTACAACAAAATTTCCATGACAAAGTTTGATCCCATCCATATAAGCAGATCCTAAACCTAACTTTTTCTCTCTAAAATGTATGATCAATTTATCTCCATATACTTTCTTTAATTCTTGTGCTACTTATAAAGTACCATCTGGTGAGTTGTCCTCTATTATGACAATTTCAAAATCTAAGTTGCTTTAATTATTTTATTTTTTTTACTTCTTTTTAGCCATCTCAAATATTAAGTAGGTAATGATTGGCAAATTCTCTCTTTCATTATAGGTGGGTAGAATTACGGAATATTTGGACATTATTAATTTAATAAAAAAGTTTTTCTTTAATTTTTATTCAAAACAGAAAAACTGGATTGTCGTGTCAATATATTAATTTTCTTAGTTATTTAAACTATGTTTTTTAGTTATACCTTTTTTAGAACTATGATAATTATATTATTATATTATATAATTTAATTTAATAATTTTATTAATGTCTCAAAATGAAAGAGGAATGACTCTGACTCAAATTACTCAGATGATAGAGGAAAAGGTAACAGAAATTTAAGCCAATCCTGAGTAAAGAATTTCTGAGTTACCATAATTAATTGAATTACTCAAACATGATAATGTGTTCATTGTTCAGATGACAATCATGGCTTTGACAGATTTATTTATTGATATTGCTCCATTATATAAAATTGATTAACAAGCACATGAGTTTAAAATCACAAAATTTATCAAAAAAGAAGAAAAGCAAGTACTCAATTTTGAATTGAGTTTAATTAAGAACTATTACTAATTTATTAAAGCTTAATTTACTTTTGTTAAATTGATAACTTAAGGTCCTCTTGTAGAAACTTGTTATTAAAGGTAAATGTTATATTTATATTTTAGTTTATGCAAATTATTGAATTCATTATTTCATTTTAATTACAATAGAGAATTAATTTAGTATGTTACATATGGTTTATTGACTTGTAATGAAATATGCTATCATTCTCTTTCTAATATCTTAAGTAATAAGAAACATTCATTACATGAGTCTAAATTATAAATTTTAACTTAAATATAGAAGCTTTATTAGACTAAACATGAAGATCAATTACCAGATAATTTTGTCGATCTAGTGAATTAAATTTAAATAGACACTAAATTTTTACCTTAAGAATTAGAAAAGTAAGAAAAAGAAAAGAAGAGAGCAGTAAAACAAAAGAAAAGAGAATATTTTAGTTAGAAGGAGAAAGATAAAAAGAAATAAAAATTGACTAAAGAGGAAATGGCTAAATAGAAGAAATTATTGAAAGAAGTTTAGGATGAATTATAAGAAGCATAAGGAGATTTGGATAAAAAGACTTTGGCAAAAAATGTAATAATTAATTTAAATTATTATTTAAGAATGGGGAAATACTTTCAAAAATTTTTTATATCTATTTTAAGGTATTAAAATTACCTCGAGTATCGAAATATTATGAATCTGCACTAAATGGTATATTGTAATATGTCCATCTTATAAATATTGAATTGATATAAGGAATTTTTGAATGTTTATTATAATCAACGAATATACTAAGGTAAAAGAAGGATAATTTGTTGAAATATATAAATTTAAGATTGAAAACAATTTTAGCATTATAATCAATAATGGATGGTCCAGCATCAGTATTTGGTATAGATGATAAAGAAACAATGTAAAGATTTTATGTTTGTTTATTGGACATTTGTTTAAATTCTAAAATAAAGATTACTGAAGAAGAAGAGAGTTTAATAATAAGAATATTAGATAGTGGATTCATAAAGAAAAGGCATTTTTCTCAGGAGGTAACAGGATCATTTGTAAAAATTATTATTTAAGTGGCTAAAAATTCTGAGAATATAAAATTCGTATATGCAATATGTTATTGTGTAAAATTGTTGATATAGAAATACTAGAAAACATAAAAAATGTTGGAAGAAGACAATGAAGGTTTTGGGATGAATTCTTATAATGTAAAATGTGATGATCCCTCATGCACAAATGCTTTAAATTCATCTATATTTGAAGAAGTGAAGGAGATAAAGAATGTACATATATTAATATAAGATTAGAAATTCAGCAATTAACAGAAGATGTAATCTATATTAATAAAACTACTAAAAAATGAGCCAGTGCCTTAACATATGCTGAATAAAAGTGTTTATGATGTATATAGATAATGATATTGATGAATCAAATATTAGTAAAATAATCTCCAACTTCTTAATCTTCAAAATTATCTTCTCCAAAGGCATCTATTCTAATAGAGAAGATAGATTTTCTAGTTTGGCTGGTATTTTCTTAATTGACCATTAAGGGTGAACTTTATGGAGTATGGGATGGAGTTCTACGAGATTTGATTGAATTGGATGAGATTTCTAATTGTTTAATACTGCAAACATCAAATTGAGTAGAGTTAGACTTTATGAATTACTGTTTTCTTTTAGAATGGAAAACTTCCTACTTGATAGTGGGATCAGTTTTCATTTTGATTCCAAGAGATCTAAGATAGTTTACAATTTCTATTTCTTTTAAAAGAAATGAGTTATTAGGATTTTGTTTACATAAAATGTCCAATTCGAAAGAGTCATCCATGAAATAATAAAAATGTTGTAAAAAAGAATTTATTAATGTTTTGGTTAAATTGTAAAGTAGCAGATAAAAAAGACAGAATCTTTAAAATAGATGTTAGATCCAAAATTGGAAAAGCCAATGATAATGACAGAGTAAGACTAAGATCATAAATATGTCTAAGATTATACAAAATCACCAACTAAAATGGAATTTGTAGAAGAAGACCCATTATCAAATACAATAACAGCCAAAATAGTGAATGATGGTAAAGAGATTACTTATACAACAAATACAAAAACAACTATTGAAATGAAACATAATCCACTCGCATTAAAAGCAATGACAGAAAGTTAAGTAGCAATAGATGAAGTAAATGTAATTACTATGAAATCTAATGTAATTGGATAACAATTCAGATAAGCAGATTTAGGTAGTGTTTTTGTAATGCCAGAAAACACTATTCATATTAGCGAAATAGATGTCAATAATATACCAGCAGATAAAGATATATAATTAGATAGAGAAGAAAAAGTACTCTATGCAATTGGTACAAAAAGCAATGAAGTTAGCTATTCTGAAAAATTGTCTCTTAATAACACTGTTGTTGAAGATGTTACCTTTCAAGAATTCAAAGATAAATATCTATATAAAATTGAATAACCTTTTGCTTATTTAAGTAGGACTAAAGCTCTCAAAAGATTTATTAGATGGTTGCCTATTTACTTTTTAATGTTTTGTTTTCTGGAAACTTGGTGGGAATTACATCATCTTAAAAAGTATATTCATAGTCTAGAGGTTTAAGAATTAGATCAAACACAAGAAGTCTTAAATAAAAAACAAATTGAATTACTGCTCAATGACCCCTTGTTTAAGAGACTTTGATATTGCTTATAATAAATAGAATATATAAATTAATAACAAATGTAAGATAAACTCCAGGAAAGTTTATAATTAGGGATTCCAATTAATTCAAAAATGGTACCTAACTAGGATTTAGATATAGATTGCAAATTAGAAAACTAGTAGAATTAAATTATATTTTCTTCAATTAGTAATCTCGAAATCTCTAATTCATTATTTCCTTGTAAATCTATAGAAAATTCACTTTACTATAAAAATTCTGCTCTTATCAATGCTTTCAATGTATTATAATCAAACATTCAACTTATGAGAAATATGTATGAACAATAAGAGAATCCTTTTGCTGTTTGGCTTTGTGATTAAGGTGAATGGAAAATTATTATTGTAAATGATAAAGTTCCTTGTATAAATGATAATAATAAAAATATTATAGTCCTTTTGAATGTGATTAATTATGGCCAATCATTTTAGAGAAGGCTGTTGCTAAATTACTTGGAGCTAGTTCTAATTCTTTTAATCATCTGATTACTCATTCAATTGAATCATTTGTATATGTATTATTTCATCACTTAAACTAAGATTTTGATTGGTTAACCTATCACAAAAATCAGAATTCTAAACTTGAAGATTTAAAAGTTATTTTGGATTTAAAATATTCTATTCTTTATGTTGAATTGTTTCAAAATTCAATGAATAATGCTTATGTCATTAAATCAATCCATAATCAAAATCAATAAGACTTTATTGAATTATAAGCCATTAATAAAAAGCTGTTTATAATGAAGGTATTTTAATAAATGTTTTTAGGAACCATTTTGGAAGGTTCTAAATTCCTTTTAAGTTGGAACTTTATAAAGAGTTGTACTATTTCATAAGTTCATTTAAATTAAGATATTATCAACCTTTTGTCTTATAATGAAAAACCCAATCGAAAGAAAATTAGATTTTTTAGAGCATACTTATATTTATACTTTTAAAATTAATGAAAATAAATCTTGTTGGTTCTCAATTTGTTAAAGAGATTAAAACTTTAATAGTACTAAATAATTAACTGAAATCAAATATGAATTAATTGATTTTGCTTAAAATTTATATCTGTAAATTAAAAAAGGGATAATACACTTTACTTTGTTAAGCAGAATTTTATGATCATGAATCCTTATCTCAAGAATTAAAAAATTAACAATAAATATTGAAATTATAAATTTAAGCAATCGAACCACCAAAAGTGTTTAATTAAACACATCAAAATGAAGTAAAATTAAAAGAGTTAATCATTTAAATGATCAGATAAAAATCAACAATCTAAAATACTTAAAATTGCAAAGATTAAGGATTTCCAGATGTTTAAAAAACTAGAGGTTAAATTGAAGGATTTATTTATATATATTATGAGAATCATGATGATACTAAATTTGAAGAGAAACTTGAATTTTTTGATGATCAAAATTTAATAAAATATGAAACTTAAAAAATGGACACTTTCGTCAAAATCTCGCTACCCCCTTAAGATTATCTTCTAATTCTTTACAAATTCAACCCAAAAGTTTTACTTCCCTAAAATAAAATATCTTTTAAGTATAAAATAAGCCCCCATGATTAAAAAATTCCAGAGTTGTCCTTATTTGATTACATGAAATATATTTAGGTGTTTTCTTATTGTTTTCTAACATTGCTGCTTTTGCAATCTAAATTGAGTGTAAATTAAAATTATAGAATTCAATAATTTATTAAAAAAATCTAACTTTGAAGGATCAAACATTAAAATTTTATTTGAATTAAAAAGCTCACATGTTTGTATTTTTAAATATCAAAGATCCTCACTGTAAACTTATAATTATCAAATGAAATTATCTGTAAAAAATTTAATTTGATAAGTATATCTTATCACATATTATAACTATATTTGGATTTTTCATTTATTAAATTAATCGATCATTTAAGCAGTAGAAACAACTTTAAAGAGATCTCCGTATCTGTCTTCCAAATCAACTTTCAAAATGTATTCAATTTTCTAAATTTATAAGCAATAAATATTTACATTTCTGCACAAATAACAAATAGTCTTTTATTTCCAAATATCTATAGCACATTAATAGCAAGTTCCTCCATGGCCACAATTCATAAAAACAGCATTTGGTCCTCTTTCATAACAGACAATACAAACATTGCTTGTTTGACTCAAACTCATTTCCTGGTTTTTATTTTAATTACTTTCATCATGTGCAATCTAATACTTATAAGTATATTATACTGTGACTAAATGAGAATTACATCTCTTTTTATCAAGTTAAATTTTTAATTCATTAGAGATTGTTTTATTTAAATTATTAGATTGTTATTTTTCAACTACTACAATTTAATCTAATTCTTAAAACATTTATGAAGCAACTCCTTAGCTAGAAAATGCACGTTTGTGTTTTTTAGTTGATTTCTTAAGAACAGGTGATCCACTAATTGAATCTTGGTCACCCTCTTTTTTAATTCTTGGAATTCCAAAATAGGTTTTTGATATTTTTTATACAACCTAAGGAATTTAAGATCTTGAAGAAGTCGGATTAATTTATTACAAAGTTTAATTATTAACTTACATATTAGCTGAAAATTATTATTAATTTATTGGTTCATCATCTTATAGTGTTAAAAATATTTATTCACAGATATCTAAACGAAAATATATAGAATAAAAAATGATGATGATAAATTCAGCAATACTGAAATATTATAGTATAAAGAAATTATATGAATAACTTTGTTGATTTTCCAAATATTATAAATACCCAAAGGAATTTAAAGCAAAAGTGATACTACCAAAAATGAGAAGTTAAGTTATCCAAATATAAGTAATCACTATGAATTTAATATAAGAAAAAATACATTCTGATTTCAATAGATTCTATCTATCAAACATATATTGAACAATTCTGCTAAATGTGACAATTACAGAGCCTGCACTGACCCCAATAATGCAAATTAAACCTACCCAAATACTCCATAAAGTGGGAGTCCAATTCCAAAGAAGAATATTATCCAACTTCATGGTAATGAATAAGGAACAAATCAAAATGTAAATTCGGCAGATTAAAGAAATTTTGTTTAACATTTTAA
The DNA here is from genome assembly GCA_905182985.1 of Paramecium sonneborni. Classification (NCBI taxonomy): domain Eukaryota; phylum Ciliophora; class Oligohymenophorea; order Peniculida; family Parameciidae; genus Paramecium; species Paramecium sonneborni. The sequence goes on from CAJJDN010000069.1 coordinate 463,347, forward strand.
GTGATTCTAATAGTATTCTATCTTAATAAAGTGAGTAAAAATTGAATATGATTGCAATCACTAAACATAAATTGGTGTAAACAAAATATTGGTATCCCACTATTATAAGTAACAATAAGAATGTTAAGTAAATGAAATCAAATATTTTAGTTCCAATATATAACAGTAGCTTGATCTTCTTGCTGTATAGTTAATAATGTTTACAATTGGATTTACAATTTCTTCATTTAAAATTGGTAGTAAAGCAAGTTCAAAAAGTCAATAAGATGGTAGAGTAATAAAAGCAGAAAAATGTAACTCAAGTTAAATTGATATTAAATCTGAAGACTGAACATTAGAAATAGAGATACGGCAAAAAGGAATTTAATAATTGTTGATAAGTACAATTTTTGAGATCTGATGCGATTTCTAAGACAAATTATTATAAGTTTATTACTTGATATCTTATTAGGGATTGGTTAAGTTCTGTTATGTTTGATTAACATGAGTAGACATATTGTTATTAATATATATTTATTGTTAATAATAAATCAATGATGTTCATCAATACGATAAAATCCATAAGTCCAATCTACATATATAAATATAGAGTACCATAAACTGCTAAACAAGCTAAACCAAATAGGATGGGTTTGATAGGTCTGGAGGATTTCAAGACTAAATAACTTAATATCTGATATACAATTTGATTTGTCTAAAGTGTTAAATCTCCATCTATTGACTCTTGTCAGAAAGAGTTTCTATTCTTTTTACTATTAGATGCTTTGATCGATGTAATATCTAAACAATTTCCTTTAACTCATTTGAACAAATTTTATAAATTAAATTAATATAAATATGGGAGCAAAATGTTGTGCTCAACAACCAATATTGAATCATTAAGTAATTAGCAATAACTAAACTAATGTATTTGTCGAATAGTTACAATATGTCACTTAAGATAATTAAAAAATAATTTCCTAAGAAGTTTCTGCAGAAATAACAGATGAAAAGAAATAGGAGTTAGAATAAAGAAAAAGTGATGATGATCCAGTTATTTTTAAATCTCTTTAATAATAATCTTAAAAATAGGATATTTAAAAAGTGATTGAGGTCCCATAATAACTTTAACATCCTGATTTAAAGCTTTATGAATAGCCGATTGAAATAACTAATAACAATATTAAGAGAACTCTTGAAAGAATAGGAAAATATATACCAATATAATAGATTTAGATTAATGGTTAAGCTCAACCTCCTTATTAGATAAAGGGAGAAGCTATATACATAGGAACTTGGGATGGTTTGAAACGAGAAGGTTTTGGTAAACAATTTTGGTAGGATGGATCAATATATGAAGGTTAATGGTAAAATGATATGATTTCTGGACATGGTAGAATAATATATGCAGATGGTGATGCTTATGAAGGTTTTTGGATTAATGGAAATGCTAAAGGATTTGGAATCTATTATCATTATGATGGAGCAAGATATGAAGGATAATGGTTAGAAAATTTATAAGAGGGAGAAGGTAAAGAATATTGGCCAGATAATTCATTTTTTGAAGGATAATATAAATCAGGTAAAAAGAATGGAATAGGGATGTTTTCTTGGAGTGATGGTGCAAAATATCATGGCACTTTTGTTGATAATTAAATTCATGGATAAGGAGAATATACTTGGGCTGATAAAAGGAGATATTAAGGAGATTGGAAAGAGAATAAAATGGATGGAAAAGGTACATTTGTATGGCCAGATGGTAAAAGATATTAAGGTATTCATATTTTATATAAATCATTTTAGGAGAATATAAAGAGGATAAAAAATGTGGATATGGAGAATTTTATTGGCAAGATGGTAAAATATATAAGGGTTATTGGAAAGATGGAAAATAACATGGAAAAGGGGAAGTTATTGATCCTAGTGGTAATAAATAAACAGGAGAATGGTGTGATGGAAAAAAAGTATGAATCTATTATTTTTAATTATATTGCTTCAATTTATTTACATTTGCATTATATATCATATTTTAGAATTCCAATATTATTTCAATGATCTGATTTAATTATAAATAAATTATTTTATTTATATTTTATATTTTAAACTCTTAATAGAATTAATAGTTGGCTTCAAAGTATTTTTTAAATTGATAATAAACATCTAATATCATTGTTAATGTCAATTCCAGAAACAATACTTTTTTTCCTGCTTTCTTTTATAATGAAGCCATTTTCATAATTATCAAATCTAGCATATTATTATTTCCTAAAGATAATAGGATTTTATAGAGAAATATCTGGAACCTAACATTAATTATCACTTATTTTGGGAATAAATTATTCTAATTCATTATTTTAGAAGTTATTGGATTCAAGAACTACTATCAAATAACATCAATTTTAATCTCATAGATTAAGGAATTAATAATCAAAAAATAATTTTTATGTAGTTTCATGCCCTTTCTTAACTATGACAGAATCTATTGATGAGAGAGAAAAATGTATTAAATTGTATTAATAATTTTTTAAAAGAGAAGAGCTTCTTAAAAGCCAAATTAAATGTTTATTAGTGGCTATTGATTATGAAAGGAATGATTTAATGAAAAATAATTTATTTGCTCTTGTTAAATGGTTTTAGAAAAATAAAGATTTGATAGTAATCTTAGTAACTTCATTTGAAAAAGCAGAAGATAAAACATAGAGTAGGTAAGAACTATTAAATGTTTTCTCTGTATTAATAAAAGATGATGAAAACAGATTAATTTTAGTAAGCTCAGATGACGATTCAAATGAATTAAATTCATAATTCCTCAAAGTAGCCAAACATATAAACAAAAATGAAGAGTTTACCCCAAAAGACACAATATTTGAGATTATTGAAGATGATGAATTAAATAAATTGTCGAAAGAATTTGAATTAAAAATATTAAGTTCAAACAGATGAAGTTGATAATTCTATAACAATATCATTTATAAAATTATATTAATTAAAAATGGATTCTGAAAAACAGCTATTAGAAAATAAAAATTTCATTCTTTAATTAGATGAATGTTCAATATCAAAATATACAAACATTTTTCTCATAGGAATCATAGTAATAATTATTTTGTCATTTTATTATTACCATTATCGTTCTAAATAACCTTCATAAAATAAATCAACAAACAAAAAATTAATATTGATTGGACAATCTGGTGTAGGAAAAACTAAAATATTTAATATTGCTAGTGAAAATAAAATTTAAAGAAAAGAAAACCAAAATTAAACTAGTTCATTATATGAATTTAATATTGGAAATAATTTAGAAATAGTAGATACACCTTCAATAGAATTTGAGACTTCTCATTATTTAAGAGAAGAAATAATTGAAAAATTCACTAGATATTTCAAAGAAAATTTTAATTTAATCTAAAAATTTTATATAGTTGTTAATTTTGAAAGAACAGACATTATGAAAAATAAAATCTTGAAAACTTTAAAATATTTCAAGAAATTTAAATTCATGATCAACATCATTGTTACATAGTTTTAATTAAGTGAGGATGATGTTAAAGATCAATAAAATCTAAAGGAAGGATTTTCTCATTTTGTTGATAATCCATAAAATATTTATTTCATAAGAGATGATATTCAATGCGAGGAACTTAAATAATTATTTATTGAAACTGCTGGAGTTTTAGATTACAAGGATACCATTTTTGAAGATGTGGATGGGGATGAAATTCAATAAAACGCAGAGAATTTAAAATAAATGATATTAGATGGAAAATAATATTTAAGTGTTCAAGCTTAATAATGATTTTCATTATAAAATTATAAAATATTTTACATAATTATTTTCGTATTATAATTATATTTGATCTAAAATTTTTTAATAGTCTTTTTAACAATAACTCATCATAAACATATTTATCAAAAGTAATAAAATTCTTTAAGGATGATTATTTAATATTATATGTAATTATTTGATATTCAAAATAAAATACTGAAGATTCAAATTTTATAAGGTGCTAGACTAGATCTTCTAGTTTCTTCTATTTCGTGTTCTTTTTCTAACAACCTTGATCTTAGACTCTCGATTTCACTTACTAATACTATGATAATACAAAGCTAATCTTAAAGTTTTTTTATAAAGAATCCCTAATCAGCATATTACATTCTCCATTATTTTAATTCAGTATCTTATTGTTTGTTTTCTTCATTTAATCTATCGATTTCAATTGACAATACGCGACACTAATTTAATAGTAATTCTATACATTTTCTTAAAATTTTCTCAATTAATTAATTTATTCTTCAAACTAACCTATTTATTATTACAACTTAATAATCAATCTACGGAGATTTTCAATTTCCTGTGTCTTTTCTTCATTAATAGAACGATATTAAATTAGTGTATTTTGAAATTCTTCAATCCTAAAATATATATTTGATACTCTTACTTAATGTTTTGGGTGATCACAAGTTATTCTTTAGATTTATTAATTTCATTTATTTTATCAATTTCAAGCAGGAGGTTTTTGTATCTATTTTCAAATTCATTTTTCTTCTTCTCAATATCTGTTAATTAGGCAATAATTTAATTTGCTTTATTTTTTTCAGACAAAGTGACTAAGAATAAAAGGCAACTGATTACGAGCATTTGCATTATCAATTTATAATCTGGATTAATTTAATTAACTAGTAAGGAGATTAATTTTGTTTTCCTAAAGAGTAAAATTATCAAGTAATTATTGATTGTCAATTTAAATTTTTTTTTAATCATCATTAATGAGTTAAAGTTTTAGATATTTTTATTTCCAATTTTCAATTTCTTCTAATTTAGTAGTTAATAATTTATTGACTCTATCAGTTTCATTTTTATATGACAATAATTAATTTTCTAATTCTCTTTTTTTATTTAATTCTTTTTATTAAATAATATTTTTAAGATCATCATTTTCCTTTTATTTTTGATTACATAATTCTTTCCATTTTTTTAATTCTCCTTCTAGAAATTCTCTTTGAAATTATGAATTAAGTTCTTATTTTTAAAGTGTTTTTTCCTAATAAATTATTGATATAAATTTACAATTTCTGTTTTCATGGTAAATTCTAATTGATTTCTTAAGATTTACATATCATCAGCCTTAAGAGTTTCAAAATCTCTTAATTAAGCAGTAAGTTTATCAACTTCATTTAAGAGATTAGAAATTCTTGTTTCATAAAAATTAGTTTGTTATTATTTTTAGTATTAGATTTCTTATTATAAGGTTGTAGTTTGTATGATCAATTCAGATTTTTCATGTTTATAGATTTCAACAATATTAGCAATATCATTGAGTCGATTAGTTAAATCAATGATTTATTATTCTAGATGATGTTTATCTTAAGTATTATCTGACATTTCTTTGATTCTGAATTTTAATTTATCATTTTCAGCAAGCAATCTTTCAATTTCACAAGCCATTAAGAATTAACAAATTTCTGGAGTGAGTTTAGATGATCGATTTTCATAAGTAGATCTTAAAGAATCTGATGATAATTCATATCTACTATCACGAGTATGAGGAGTATTAGATCTTACACTTTTAGTTTATGTAGCATATTTGTATTCTGAAGCAGTTAAAATACGTTATTGCTAGTATTGCATATTATATTTATAGATAATATTTTAATGGAATCAAATAACTTTGAAAGTAAATCACTGAAGCATAGAGGTAAAGATGAAAAGATGACAATAAGAATGAATCAGAATCAAATAGTAGTAGTACTTGAACCATCAGATTTATAATAAGCCATGAAATTATAGATTGAACAAATAAAGGATAAAGCGGCTAATAAAAATTATAATTGGGAAATCTTTGATATAAAGCAGGTAAGATATATAACATAACTAAGGAAATTGGAGCAGGTACCTTTGGATAAGTATTTGCATCTTTGGATTAAAAAACAGGAAAGAAATATGCTCTGAAGTTTATTGGATATGATGATGAAAGTGATTAAGACCCAGAGTTTAAAGCAGCAGTGAGAGAAATTGTTATTATGCAAACCTTATCACAAACTAATTGTTAAGGCTTACTTAAGATTTATGATATCTATCCATGCATAAAGGATGATAACAAGTATTTAGTAATTGTAATGGAATTATGTGATTGTAATCTAATGGAACTCTTAAAGGTACATTTTTCATGCAAAATATAAGGTGAGAGTAGAAGAGAATAAAACTAAATGGACTGATGAAGAGTTACTCTATATCTTGCATTAATTAATCGAAGGTTTCGTCATTATGAAGAAACATAATGTAACACATCGTGATATTAAACCATAAAATATTCTGTATTGTTAAGCAGATAAATCCTATAAGATTGCTGATTTAGGAGGAGCCAAATTCTTAAAACCCAAATAGACTTAATTAAATACTGTTCGTGGATCTCCAGCTTATTGGGCTCGTATTAAATTATATATTATTTCTTATTAGCTGAAATATACTTTTTTTGTGATTTACAAAAAGATAAGGAAGGTCGTTTCTTTGTTGGAAAATAACATTTAAATTATGATCCATATACATCTGATGTCTATTCTGTTGGAATCACTTTCTTATTAATGCGTAAGTTGATTCCAAGAATGGATCGAGAATCTCTAAGGATTGAAGTTGAAATCTTGAGAAAACTTAAATCACCTTCTATTTTCGAACAGATCCTTACTAAAATGTTAGAATATGATGATTAGAAACGTGTTTCCTTTGATGAATTATTAATATTGGTTTCATCTTATAAAGATTTATTCAAAAAACCTAATGAAGATGTATTTGTTAATTGTTTAAAAACTTAACAAGATAAAAAAGTAAATATTATCTACATTAATAGAATTTAAGTCCCTAAGATTTAATGATGAGAGAAGTTAAATTAGCTGAAGCATATGAAAAATTGAATTTACCTGAACATGCAAAATCACATTATGAATTAGCTTTAAAATATGCTATCAAATTATCTAAAGATAATGCCAAAGCAGATATTATGAACAGTTTAGGAACTGTTAATTGTGATCTAGAATAATATGAAGAAGCTGAAAAGAACTTTTGTGAATCAGTTGCGTTATATAAAAAGTTAAATGGAGATAAACATTCATCTGTTGCTGATGGTTATAATAATTTAGGAATTGTTAAACGAAAAAAAGGAGAATTTGAAAAAGCCATTAAACATTATGAATAAGCTTATTAAATCAAAGAATAGATTTTTGGGGAAAATAATTTAGGAGGAGCTGTCATTTTATAAAATATAGCTATGGCTCATAAGAAATTGAAAAATTTTGATCAGGCTATTAAATATTTTAAGAGTGCTTTATAAATCAAAAAATTATTATGTGGAGATCGCAGTCCTATTCTTTGTTCTACTTATGATAATTTGGCAAGAGTTTATTATGAAAAATAATAATTTGATATGGCAATCTCTTTTTATTCAATTACAGCTGAAATCTATAGAAAACATCAATAATCTAATTAATAAAGATTATCAGACACACTTTTTGAAATTGCTTTATGTTTTTAAAAAATTGGTAGATCAGCTGAAACTATCAAAGCAGCTTAAGAATCATATACCTTGAGAAAATAAATATATGGATAGTATGCTAAATAAACTGTGAAAAGTTAGGAATTGTTATCCCAAAGCTTTCTAGAAGAAGGTAGATATGAAGAAGCGTTATAACACTATAATCAACTGAAATAATTTTATCATGATAATTTAGTCAAATGTACAGTTGATGAGAGATTTGATAGTATGGCTGATATTCTTAAGAATTTAGGAGCTTCTTATATGGGTATTCAGAAATATGATAAAGCTTTGGAACATTATAAAGAGGGAATTGAGCATCTTAAGAAGAGAAATGATAATGAAAAAACAAGATTAGCAAAAATTTATTACAATATGGGATTGGTATACAGAAAGATGAAGGATTTCAGATCAGCTGAGGAAAATTATTAAATTGCAGCAAATTAAATTGCTAACAGCAAATCTGCATCAGATTTGATTACATTAGGTGATATATACAACAATTTCGGAGTGTTGTATGGAACATAAGATAAATTTGCTTAAGCAAAGAAATACTTTTAAATGTCATTAGAACATTATTAAAAGGTTTTAGGGCCAAATCACAGTATATGCAAAGAAGTTTAAATAAATATCAAAGAATTAGAGAAGTGGTTAGCAAAATGAAATGTTTTGTATTTAACAGTAATAGTTGTCTATATATATATCATAAATATTCTGATAAATTAAAAATAAGTTTATTGTAATAAAAAATAATAAAATCCTTAATGCAAATAAATTATTTAAAATGTAACTTCGTATACATAAATATGTTATAGTGGTATTTTTTAAGTATTAAGAAAAATATAAACTCTTCTTTATAAAAAAGCCATCATCTGAGCCAACTTTTGAATATTTGAGGCATTTTTGGTGATAGAGTATATTTTTGGAATTTAGGATAATTCTGGAGATATTTGTGGAAGACATAAAATTGTGGTAATATAGTAAGATGAGTATGAGTTAGCCGTTTCTTTTTGTTGCTATGTTAAGGATTGAGTTTATTGGTAATCATAAATTATATTTTTATGAGAAAGAAATAGCAATAGAAAAAAGTAGAAAAAGAGAATGATTCTTCATAACCAACTACAGCAATAGTATCTTAGAAGAGTAAGGATATCAAATAATATTTTAAAAGAAATTGTAAGTAAGGATTTGGAGAATGATCTTCTTGAGTACAAAGCGAAGATGATTACTCATATAGAGAATAGAGTGTTGTAGTCATAAAAGAAATTGGAAGACTCTATTCGTGAAGAGATGGAATAATTTGAACAACAAATATCTAAAACGATCAATGAATTAAGAGATGATCAATTTGACCACAAAGTAAGTTCGATAAATCATTAGGAAAGATAAATGGAGAAAGTATTTAGGTAGGAATATAATGATAATTATATAGATATAAACCATCTCTTTTATCAGAGATGTTGAAACAATCAGACTATAAAACTCTTTATCATATGATGATGGCTAGCATGTTTATTTTAATGGGAAACTTGTGGATATAAGATTATATAGAGAGAGGAATCATCTTTGATATGGAAACATTCTTTTGGTGTTTTTAAACTCCATTATTAGTGGCTGAAATTTGGTTTGCTTTAGTATTATCCAGCTATTTGACAGTTTATTGGGTTACTTATTGTTATTAAAATAATGTAAAAGCATTTACAGCCATCCTTATATTCAGTCTTCATTAAACAATAAGTATTTTGGCTGCATGTTATATGACAACAGCATGGGTGGTAATTAAAATAAATTAATATAGAATGGATTTGGTTCAAGAATGATTGTAATGTGTGAAGCTGTTAGAATGATGATGAAAAACTATTCATATGCTCGTAATAAGATGTTATATGGTACAGAAAATGAATATAAATACTTTATTCTTCATTCATTTGAAAAGAAGGGAATTACTAAAAAAAATGCTTTACTTCCAGATATAAATATTTAATCTATTTCCTAAGAACTTAAGAGATACACTTACTTTTTCTTGGCTCCAACACTCTTATATAGAGATTATTATGTGAAAGCTCCAAATTACTCTAAGAAAAAGGTTGTAATAGAATTTGCCAACTTCTTTTTATGCATTTATTATGGATTTATTCTCTTTAGATCTTTCTGTAAAGAACCAATATTATAATTAAGGTAAATTCTTTCTTTATTTTTAGAGAGAATTTAACATTTATGAATTTCATAGTGACACTTTTTAAGTTGATGATGCCATCTACTTTTTCTTTAGTCTTAGTATTCTTTGGTTTGCTTCACAGTTGGTTTAATGGATGGGCAGAATTATTGAGATTTCCAGATAGAACTTTTTATCATGATTGGTGGACAGCATCAGAGTTTGGACAATATTATAGGAAATGGAATGTTATTGTTCATGAATTTCTTTATTATTATGTCTATTTAGACAGTGAAAAGTTGAGTTAAGGCAAAAGAAGTAGATTATTTAGATAATTGATTACTTTTGGATGTTCTGCTGTCATTCATGAGATTATTCTCACTTTTGCTTTAGGTTTCTTCTATCCCATATGTTTCTTTTTATTCACTGGTCCAGGAATTCTATTCATCTAAGCTAAGGAAGTCTTTAAAAAGGTATTTTTATACACTATTCAAGGGATGGTTTAACATTCTTTTTTGGGTATTAATGTATATAGGAACCTCTGTAATGATTACTTTATATTTGACAGAATATTATGCTAGAATTCTCATTAATGATAACTTAATCGAATAGAGATGGGGAATTATTCAATATCTTATTCCCAGAACATTTTATTTGATTACAGGAATTTGATACGTTTAATAGTAAAATTATTAAAATTAATTAAATATTACGATTTCATTATTAAATTAATTAATTTTACTATTTATCAAAAAATTTAAAGTAAGAGTTGAAACATAAAATATAAAATTAATTTTTTATTTATTAAAAAATGCCATAGAGCAATTCAATTTTATTCTCAGTCGACATATATTTTAAGAGTACTTTTATATAATATTTTAGAATTGTAATTAAAATATAATTATATATAAAGAGGATAAAATATAAGTTATACTATGTTTAAACTGATTAAAAAAACAGTTTTTTATATCATCATGAAAAGGATCTTTGTAAGAAAACTTAATGAAGCAGTTATTTTTCAAGAAGAGAAAAGGTAAATTTTTTAAACATTTTTAGTGATAATTTTTTATATATCTAAGAAAGAATTAAAAAATGTTAATTATTTCTCCATTAGAAAAAAAACAAACACAGAAGATGATAAAGACAAGAGGTTCATTTGATAATTTTAAAGTCTTAGCTAGGGATTATCAAAATTTAAAAAGGTATTCACCTCATATTTTATTTTGATTCAATATAATATTGATAGCCTTTATGATTTAAATCATTTGTTTCTTGATATAAATTTATTTTTTGAAACAAGCTACATTTGTTTTCAATTGAGCTTTTTTTAGTTATTCTTCTTAACAGTGCTTTTGGTTTCTTTGTAAGAGAGTTGACTAATCATTTTTAAATAAATTTAATTAATCTTAACATTCAAATAAAAATAAAAAAAAACAATTAATAATCGAAAAAAGTATAATTATTTCTTTAATTTAACTCCATTTATTTGTTGAGCAATTTGAAAAATCCATAATTTGGGTTAATTAGATATTACTAATATTTACATTCAAATCCTGTGTTTGATGACAAAGAAATATAAATTAAAAAGTTATTAATATGTATTAACTAAATCGAAACTAAAATTTTAAATTTTAAATATGAAACAGTAATATTTGAAAGAAAAAGATGTTCAGAAGAAAATCCAAATCGTTGAAAATAAAAATGTTGTCACATATATAAAAAAAAATTTAATTAAATTGATTTAATAAATTTTTAATCAAAATTATTCAAAGATTGCAATATCTTAATCTATGTATTAGTAATCAAGATAAGATTGTAAAATATTTACTTCTTGAGTATCTATTCGAATATTTAAAGTTGAGTATTATGGTTTGATAACTTTAAAGACTGAATAAATTTTTAAATATTTGAATTTAGAAGAACATACAATTGTTGTTGTTTATAATGAATTTGAATTACAGGTTTCTTTTAGCATTTTAATTTTTAATGTTTTGCCAACTTAACAAAGATATTAATAAGTAATAGTAAGAGTGTCAATAGTTGGATTCAAGTCTATTATAACTGGCGATAAGGTTGTAGCTATAGTTTCAAAATTAAGCTCTTTAATAGATAATGAATGTGTATTTGAAAATTGGTTATCGAAAATTTTAGTTATTAATAAATTTGTTAATTTAAAAGGTTAATAATATCCTATTTGCAAATTTTATCTTATAGCTCCATATCTAAAATTAGCATAATCTAATCTACTTGTATACCCTAAATATTGAAAAAATAATTACAAACATTCGCAATAAAACCATTATCATTGGGATCATTGCTCTCGTCGGAATTGATCTATAAATTCTTAGCAAATCTGACTCTTAAATTATCTCCTTCTGAATATTTCATTCTAGTATAAATTGTAAATAATTTAGATCCTTCCCAACCATCTTTATATTTAAAATCAGAAACTTCAGCAGGAAATGGTATTTCTGGAAGATAATAGAAAGCTTCTTTTGTGCCTAAAAGTAATTAACCTCCAAACTGTTTAATTGAGCTAGACACATACAATTTTAATTCACAAAATGACGTTGTTATTTAGGCGACCTAAAACATAATTTTAAATGTACATCAAAAGTATATTCAAATGAACCTTCATATCCAATACTAGTCATTGATGCAATACCAACAACATAATTTGGATTATTATGATAAATTTTTGGATTTTAATTAAATGGACTTTTCATATTGAAAAAGGTGAAAACTTAAAATCTCTTATCACACATGGCATAATATCTAAACTCTATACCATAGATCTTCAAACTAGCTTATGATGTGATTGTTACAGAAAACCCTTTATAAAAAAACTAAATTTTACAACTCTACGTTATGCTAGTGATTTCAAATTTATATTCTTAATAAGGTCCAGTTTCTAAATCAATAAATTTTGTTGTTATGAAAACTTAAGGAACACAAGGAAAAGTTTCAAGGAAATATATTGTTTATGTCGAACTTCTTCCTATATCTGTACCTGTGTATAGAACATTCTCTTTTTGCCAAACTTAAAAATTATCAACATAACCTGTCTAAAAAATCACTGCATAACATATTCCCATCATTCCTAATAGCTTTGCAAAAATGTTCATATTATAATTAAATATCTTAATTTAGAAATAATTGAAGCAGATATGAAAATTTATATTAATATTCAATATATATTTAAATTATGTTTAATTGAAAGTAACATAATTATTCAACATTTATATATTAATATAAGAAATTATATTTATCTTAAATACTATTTCTAAATTAAAATATTAAATTATAAGCATTTTATGCAAAATATCCCATCTTACTTTAATAATCATTCTTTACATAAAATTAATGAAATAATTATTTTTTTCATAATGTATTTAACTTTGAAAGTAATCTAATTATCGAATTAATTAATGATCAATATAAACTGTATAACAATAGAATAATTTTGTATAAATATTTTATAGAAATAAATATTTTCAATTTAAGAATTTTTTTCTATACTTTTACTTTAATGTAGATTTCTTCTGTTTAAATTCTATAATAAACTAATAACACATTTTTATTTTTTTTTAAATTAAACTCAATATCTTTTTATGAATGAGAAAAGAAGAAAAAGATCACAAAGTTTATCTAAGCCTAAAATAGATTAAATTTAATTAATTAAAGTAGTATATGGTTAAATGATAGCAAAAAGAAAAATTTAAACCTTAAGAGTATATTTTTATATTTTGTGGTTTTTCTTGGAAGCCAATTAGTATATACAAGAATAGTAAACTCTGAATTTAAATTAACTACTCCTTGAATATTTTTTAGAAAATTATTGCAATTAATCCAATTAGGATCATCAATTTCCATCACGATAAAAGTTTTCAAGATTTGCAAAGAGTGATTTATTGTTAAAATAACTCATCTGTAATATTTTATTTTGTATTTGTCAATATTATGGAAATTAAAATTGTTATAGAAAAATGAACCAAGTTTATGAAAATAAAAAGAAAATAAATTTCAAGATTGATAATCTTTTTAAAATATCAAGAATCTGTCGATTTTAGAATTCTAAAAATGATATTTTAAATTTTTTTGTAGAGATATAATTTGCATCAAAGCTGCATTTTCTTACTTTAGCATTGAATAATTAATCAATAAGATGCAAATAGTAGAAATATAAAATATTTTTTCCTCATTAAATCAAAAGAGGACATAATTAAATATTTTATGATAAATTATACACTACAACTATTTTCTCTGTCAATTCTTATCATTTCTAGCGGATTTTTGAAAGCAAAATATTTAACTATGCCCAGTTGGCTAAATTTTATTAATAAATAATTATTTAACATCCAAATCAATTCATTTATAGGGAAGAATTCTTAAAGAACAATCTCAAAAACTTCATTTTGGATTGAAAGCCACAAAAAAATTGAAAAAGTTTTTTTATAATATTAGATTTTTTCTAGAATAAATTGGATGTGGATTTATGTAGATAATTAAAAAATATTTCAAAGAAGGAAATTAAGTTATGAAGATAATTTTTTTATCTATATCTTATTTTTAAATAAAAGAGATTTGTGAAATCAATTATTGCGTGAATGAAGATTTTGGGTCTTAGATAGACCATATCAAAGGCATTAGATGATTATGATTTAAATCTAAATAATAGTTCAATTAAATAGTGAAAAAATGGCATTGGAAGGAATTTATAAAAATATTTGAAACAAAGTATTCACTTGTATTATTTTTAAACTTAGGCTTATGAAATTTAAAATTGGCTAAAATACGAATGACTATGAAATATTTTATTTTTGGAAAAATGATTCTAATAAATAATAAGTATAATAATATTTTAGAGTTAGCTGATAATCAAGCTTATCAGGAGATAGATAGAGTTGTGAAAAGAATTATGAGATGTCTTTTGGTATTGAGTTTATGTCATTTACAATGGTAAATATAATATGAATGTTAAATGGATAACACTGATATAGAGGATTGAATATGAACATAAATTTTGATTATAGTGAATAGAAATATAACCTTAAAATCAAGGGGGAAATAGAATTAATTGATAAAAGTGTTGAGTGAGTTACTTATTATTAGAAAAATATTTTAATAGGTAGAAAATTACAAATCAAAACAAAATCTCAATTGGTTTATTAATAAATATCAAATAAAAATTAACCATTGATTCATTAAGTAGCTCGCTAACTCTTTTTAAAATCATACCTAATTCAATTAGCCTCTCTATTTTAAGTATCAGATATTATTTGAATAAAGTTTTACTGATTATATGATTAAACTATAACATAAAAAAATACAAAAATTTTTAATAAATTTTTGTTTTAAATTCAAATAGTATTTGGTAATAATTATAAATGATTTCATATCTTTTACTTGCTACTATGTTTCATAAGCTTAAATCTCAATTTTTCTAAAGTCTCTTCTAATAATTTTAATAATCTCTCCTTAGTCTTAACGCTTTCAGAATTCTATCCAATTTTTAAAAAGAAATAGATTAATTTGGTAATAACAAACTTTTCTATTTCCATTAATTTCCTAAATATCTGTTCAATTTAGAAAAGTTTGAGTACTTAGAATTATTTTTATGAGACTCACCTTCATCCTACATTTGAATCAAAAATAGACTTTTTATAATTTGATAATATTTATTAATTATCAAATAATATAATTATCAGATTAAATAATTCCCTCAGAACAAGCAGAATAGAGTTGTCTAATTGTGAATTATGATTTATATTTAATTAAAAATACGAATTACTTAAACTTAAAATAAAAAAATTCAGTATTGAATTAAATTATAGCTGATGGATTCATTTTTGTATATAATAAATTATATTTAAAGATGAATTTAATTTAGGCTAATTAAAAGTAGATGGATTGTCTATCTGTAATTAAATACTTACGTAGAATGATGCAAATCTAGCTAATTTATAATTATCACTAATTCATACATCTTCATATTATTTTATGGTACATTACAAATTTTAAGGTAAATCTTATAATCATGAAAAATTTCCTTTGATCTAATAAAATAAAAATATAAACTAAAATATATTTAAATATAATCATTCCAAATCTATTTGTTTATTTTTATAAGAAGGTTCCTATTCTAGCTTTAGTAATAATCAATGTATATACTCAATTAGGGATGAACATATATGGTTATTGTAAAATTTATCTTTAATCTTCATATCAATATGCAGGTAGGTGAATGAAGTTCAAAAAAAATTTAAGTTATATTTCAATATTAGAAATTGAAAATTTCATTGAAAAAGTTATAGCAAATTGCAATTATGAGAATTATATATTTTAATTTTTTTTAAATGTTTTAAAAGAACAATTAAGCATCTAATACATTAGAAGAATAAAATAATTCATAAGAATCATAACATCTCCAAAATGAAAATCAGAATATGTAGCCTAACTAAAATCAATCATTAAATTATTTTTGGCGTAATAATCCATATTCAGAACAATAAATCTCATCGAAAAATCAAATATAAAATCTAATTCTTATTATTTAAGGCATTCCAAACGATAGATTCATTCATAAATAATTCTTAGAAAAAACTTGCAATAAAATTTAATAAAAATTTTTATCTGAATACGATGATGTTACAGAAATTGAATAATTACACCAAATAATCTAGTTGTAATATACCAAAAGATATCAAGAATAAGAATCTTAATTATCTAAAACCCCAAACCTTATTTATAATTGGGAGGATAAAGTAAATATTTCACAACTCTATTAAATAATGAAAATAATTAAAAGTCCTAAAAGAAGTTTGTATATAACAAAAGATATAACTAAAGAAGTCTATTATGATGAATTAAAAAAAAATCTAAATTTAGGAGAATTAGAATATTCAAATAGCTTAAATAATTTATAAAAAAGTCTGGATGGTTAAGCAATTTAAAAAGAGTTTAAAGTTGAACCTATCTAGGTTCTTAGGAAGCAATTAAATTTAATTAAATAGCAGGAATTTAATTAGGAAATAACTGTAAATTCTATTTTATTAAATAAATAGTTGATATGCTTTGAAGTTTATAAAATATTGGCATTTCCTAACTTGTACTTAAATTAATGTTATAAATATGACGTTGAAGCTTAAAGTGTGCATTTTTAGCTCCCTAAGAATATAAATATTGAGGTTAGATCTAAAGAGTTCGAATAAACTCCTCTTTTGAATGAAAATTCAATAATGAGCCAGATTCCATCCTCTCTATTTTAGAGCAATATATTTAAATTTCTTGGCATTAAAGATATTTTCAAATTGAGAATAGTGTGTAGATATTTTAAAACAATGTAATAATATTCTTATTGAATTTCAGAGTTGAAAAATACTGGTATAGAGTTTCAAAGAAAGAAATTATTTAGTATGAATTAGCAAAGGATTTAGCTTACAATAATGAACATTTAAAGAATTTATAGACTACAGCATAAACACTTAAATAGAAACTGCGAACTTGTGTTGATATTCTACTAAACTTTATTAAATGGGAAGATTTACATGAATAAATACAAACTGGTTAAATTGAAATTGATATTTATAGACCTATTATTATGATGCTTAGATTATTTAATAAATAATAAAAGATTTGTTGTTCGTTTGAAATTGATGGTTAATTAAGTATTACTTAATAAGCAAAGGATATTAAATAACAGATTCTTGATTACTTAAATATGGAATATTTACCTTTAAGTTTTAAATAAATGAGACAACTTTAATAATAGGCATTATCAGCACCTGAATTTAATGTCACAGGCGCAATTCATTCTGAACTAAACTTGAGTTAATTACTTACATTTCTACTTTAAGCTCTATATTTTCATGGATGGATGGCTTAAGTAATTACAATCTATGAGGAAATATTAAAATACAGAAACAAGTAAAGATTTCATTTTAAAAAATAGACAACTTTAAATTTTTGATTAAAAACAGAATTATAATAAGGACTTCATAAAATAAGCATGTAAATATATTTATAAAATGAATGATTTTTCACCTAGCTAAGATACTGATGAACAAATAGAAATAATGACTCAAATTGTAATATTGACTTTTCATATATAATATAGGGTCAAATTTTCTAAGAAAGTTTAAGACATATAAATTTTTGCCCAAATGCAAATCCTTATACTGACTCCTATGGTGTTATATAATAAAAAAACGATGTTATCGAAATCCATTTTGATGTCTATTTCTAAATTGAACTATTAACAAATGTTTGTTCTCGCGAAAAATACTATTATGAAGATGTAGTAGATTAAAATTTAGAAATCTAATTTAATCAAGATAAGGATAATTCTTCTAATCAAGAAGACAAGGAATAAAATTATATAGGGGAGGAAAAGTCTATTTAGCAAGATGAAGATATTAATCCAAGACAAGATTTATATCATTAAGTTAATGAGAGTAATTGATAAATATTTTATTTACAGCTTTATTATCGAATTGGAAAAGTCAATAATACAAATTTTTATTTTTTAAAGGACTATAACATAAAATATTATACATTTTTTAGATATCTTTTTTAGTAATTATATGCTTCAAATAAATTGAAAACAAAATATATTTTATTATAAATAATTCACTTTATCTCCTTTATTAAATTACAATAATTACATTTTCCAACATTTCTAGTTGATTTCTCTAATATTTTACCTCTCATGTCCTTTCTTTTGTGGTTGTCACTTTTTTTTGCTTATTATTTTACCATTATTTCACTTAACTTATCAACTAATTTTAAGAATTGTTTTTAGTTCATAATTAATCTTTTAAAATCAGATGTTTTCAATAATTTACTAATTACCATTTAGTAAATCAATAATTTTTGTTAGTAAGAGGTATATAAAAATATGTTTATAACTTAATAAATCTATTCTATTCATAAATTTTATAAAATTAATAAGGATCATAAGTTTTGAAATAAATTTGATTATTTATATTTTTAGACAACAATACAAATTTCCTTCATAAAAATCTTGTTTCCAAGAGGTCCATATCAAATAGAGTAGTTAACTGCTGAAAAATTATTTATAGATCCTTCTGGATAAGGTAATAAAATAGAAAAAGAAATTTATTGTTTTGATAAGGTAAATATAAAAATTTTGACTCTCTTTTTTCATTCAAATCTTCAACAATTAATCATTCAAATTTACTTTTGTTATGATATAACCGATTTTTTCATCATTATTAATGCATGATTTATAAACAAACTTTTTTGAGTAGAGTAAGGCAGTTGAAGAATATTGAGTATTTAAACAAACAACATCAAATATTTTAGAGATCTCTAAAAATAATTAACAAAAATCTATCTTCAAATCCAGGAGTATCTATTAATTTCAATCTTTCTTTCTCTATATGATGAAATTTTAAATAGACATCCTCCATTTTTGTTTGTGATTTTAATAAATAGAATTTTTCTACTAGATCCAATTTTACCTGTTAATAACATAACTTTTTTTCATTCGGAGTTTCTCACTAATTTGTTCTTAAATACCAAATTTAAAAAAATTCTATTAAAAATATTCATATTAGTTTATAATTTCAATATAATTTTATACAGAAAGGAATATAACAAAATATATATAATTATTTTAGAGCCATTTTCCATAAAAAAATTTACAAAAAATAACTATAGCTTACTAAATTTAATACCCTAAAAATATGAGAATTTATATTTTAAATAATATATTGTATCCCAAAAAATAAACTCTAACCTTTCACTCCATTTTTTTTCTGTAAAGAGCTTGATAATAATATAAATACACATCTCATTTATGAAAATATGAATAATCATATTTTATATTCTTCCCATTAATACATAAACTTTGGATGTGAGCGAATTTTTTTTCTACAATTATGATTCTGATTCTAATCAAAGTAAAGAAGGCTTGAATTTGAGATTTAGATTGTCTTAAAACTAAAAGATGTATATTATAAATTGTTCGATCTACCTATTTTTAATATAAACATTAGGAAAATTGCAAAGGCACTCTTTCTATTTTATTCAAAGCAATGTGAAAGATAAAACTATTATAGATGCTCAATAGACCAATTTTGAAAATTTATCAAACAAAAAAAGTAGCTATTTTAATAATGAAAAACTTTTATTTCTTTTTCAAGGGTGGTATAAATATATTTAAGTAGAAACAGTATTTGAATAAGTTTTTGGGATGGATATAGCAAATAAAGATGAAATTTAAACCTTGAGTAGAGCAATTTTGTATACTAGCCACTGATATGAAAATTTTAATAATTATAAATACAAATCAATTCATTATTTAGATTTAATGGAGTTAATATCAACACTCAAAAAGCTAAGAGGAAAATATTAGATTTGGCCAGAAAAAGTTTTAATTCTTAATTATAAGTGAAAATTGCTTTTATTTATTATTGAATTTAACATAGCATAAATGTATAATCCTAAATTAAATTTACCAGAACAAAAAAATAATAGAGCTTTTTGGTCAGATTAAGTACTACCTTTATAAATATGTTATGATGTTTAAACAAAATTACCTATAGAATTAAAATAAGTGAGTTACTTAGTAAAAATATAACCAGGTTTAGCGATTGTTTAAATTTCATAAACCTACTTTACTGAAGAAAACAAATAATAAAGTGAGTTAGAATACTTATATACTATTGAATAAAATTCTGCAGTTAGTTAGATGATAGTTGAACTTGGAGATTAAAGAATGTTTGGATTAATTAAAGAATTAGAAGAAGCAAGATAATAATACAAATAAGGAATAGAAGATGGAAAAACTATGGTTTTAAATGAATAAGATTCTAAAATATTAAATATAAAGAGAGTAAAAATTGGATGTTTGAAGTCTGGAGTATAATTAAAAATTTTATTTGAATACATTTAACCTTTATAAGTGTTTTTAAATTAGTTTTGGAAATTAGAATTGCCACCAATGATAAATGCAAGCTTTTTAACAGCATATTAATTATAAGGTATTAATAAGGATTATGCTCAACAATATTTATCAGTCATGAAACTTGTTAATATTTAAGCATTTAAATTTAATTATAAATAACATATTACTGTTATAATTAATATTGAAGAACCTCTCACTTATGCGAATTCTCCAACACACTTGATAAATGTAAAATAAAGTAATGTTAAAGGTTAAGAGAATTAAGTGATTATTACTCCAGATGAAGATACTATGCTACCAACTAAAAAGTTTGAATTATTATTCTCTTCAGTTAACATAAACAAACCTCATGCTCTTTTAAGTCATACTAATAACGATGCTTTACAAAAAATTAAGTATTGTGCTACTTTGACTTTAATCCCTAAATTTAATTAATATCCAATAGATGATGCATATTAATCATACTTAAATGGTTTAAATTTACCATAATAATCAAAAATCTAAAGAGGCATATATATATTTATTATTGATAGAAGTGGTTCAATGCAATATGGAAGAATTAAAAAAGCAAAATAATCTTTGATTCTATTTTTAAAGAGTCTTCCTGAAGATAGTTTTTTCAATATTATCTCCTTTGGTAGTAAAGCATAAAAAATGTTTGATATATCACAATCATATAATTAATAATCATTAGAATAAGCCATAAAGTAAGTTTAAGATATGGAAGCAGATTATGGCGGAACTGATATTTATAATGCCTTGTAAATTGCCATTTATAGTGATAATTATTTAATGAAGAAAAATTCAACAGAAACTCTTAATGTTTTTTTACTAACTGATGGAGAGGATTCACCAGAACGGATTATTGATTTGGTTCTTAAAAATTAAAAGACTGAAACTAGAATATATACACTTGGAATTGGAAATGGTTGTAGTGAGTATTTAGTCAAAAAGTTAGCAGATGTTGGAAATGGAAAATGTTAATTAGTAGGGGATGATGAAGAAATTAATTCAAAAGTTATTGATTTATTAGAGGATTCTTTAACTTGTTATTTAAAGGGATTTCAACTTACTCATAATGTTGAAAATGTTTCATAAATCATACCTGATCCAAAATCAATAAATTTATTGAAGAAAAATTAAGAATTAACAATATAAATTCTCTTTTCAAAAAAATGTAAATAAGAAAATTTAGAATTTAAGATTGATTGTTATGATCCATAAACAAATAAATAAATTTAATTTTAAACCAAATTAAAGTTAAATCAATCCTAAGAGAGTGAGTATTTTCATAAATTGGCCGCTCATAAACTAATTGGCTATTATGAGAAATCAATAAAATTTGATGAATAACAAATTAATATGGTAAAATTAGATTAAAAATACATAACTGATAAAGATATAATCAATTTATCAATTTAAAATCAAATTTTATGTTCAAAAACAGCATTTATTTGTGAAGTCTGCTAAAATGAATCGAATATCAAATAATTGATCAAGAATAAGCATGTAGTTGTAAAAAATGAAGAGAACCCAAGAATTTAAACTAGTATTACTTAAAAAATTGCGAACTTTTTTTAATCTTTTCGCTCAGATTAAAATCTTATGTAAGAAACTGTATGTATGTGTGCCAATGATCAAGAATTAGAAATAGATCAAAATTTTAATTAATATTTAATTCCTTAAGTAAACGATAATTACTAAGAAATCTCTTCAGTAAATGATAAGGAAAAACAAAAAAAATATGAGTTGATTTTATCCCATATTGAATTGATTGACTGTGTTTAAGCAAATGGCAGTTTTCTTTTAACATAAAACATTAAAGATAAGCTAAGCTTGCAATAGTTAACTAATAAATAAAATCTATAAGATTATATTTGGTAAACAGTGATCTCACTCTTTTATTTGGAAATATTTTGTAAAAGCTCCTAAAGTTAATGGTAATTAATATTTAACAAAGCAATAAATTATTTATTCAAGTAAGGAGTTGATTATTCTATTATTAAAAATGAATCCATTCAAGAATTTGAAGGTTTATTTTAGAAGGCAAACATTTGAAAAAAATCTAATAGCTGATATAAATTTACATTTAATATTAAAAAGATATATAATTATAACAATTTTCTGAAATTCTTTATTTTCTAAATCGATTTGCATTCATATCTTATAGCTTTAAGAAGAGCGAAATAAATTAAATTATTTATTTAAAGGAAAAATATGAAACAAAGTTACTATAAATATCATTATTAAACTTTTATATTGAGCATATTAAATATAGAATTTAGAAAGAAAAAAAATTAGGTTAAAATCAAAGAAACTATATTTTTATTTTCAAAACATCTCTGGTAATTCTAAACTTTATTGGCCCACCAAAATCATTTTCACTCAGGAAATTTAAGAAATATCAGATGCAATTATATTGATTTATTAATATTTTTAAAGGAAAATAGGAAAAAGAATTTTGCATATTTTTTTATTTCTCTGTCGCTTAGGTATTTAATTTGATGTTGTTTCTATATATATTATCATTTAGCATTATTCTTTTACAATAAGAGTACAGAAAAAACAAATAAAAAAACATATTTATTTCTAAAACCAATACGTCTTTTTATCTAGAAGAAGATGCACATAAGATATCAAAAGATATATATTGAATCTATTAATTATATTTTACCTAAATTTGATATCGATGAAAGATAGCTAGAAGAATTATTTTTTATTAAAATGAGACCCCTTTTATGACACAATAGTCTTGAGAACTGTATTTTAATTATATACTATTCATCTTTTTCTTTTTCAATTAGTTTATATTTTTTTTTTAACTAGATTACCCTTAATTTTTCCTTAAAGATCGGCTCTTTGATGAAATTTTTTTTTCATTTAATTTGCTTCAGGTTCTATTATTTCTTATATTCGAATTATATGATAAAATAAATAACTAATCCTAAACAAAAAAATGGACTATGTAAAAATATTTTTTAAAATATAAATATCATTTTATGTTTTTTAATTTTTCATTTGGTATTCGTTTGGTAATTCATCTAAAATTGCTAGAGATTAAAATTCTTGCTCTATTTTTTTATCAAAATGATGAATCAATGATTTATTATTGTAATTTTCAATGACTGAATTTATAATGATGCAATTTTATGTCATGAGTTTTTGTAATTATGGATAGGATTTCTAACAATCGATTTACTAAACTATAATAACTATTATTAAACTTTGTAATTTAATTTTAATAATAACATTTAAATTTATCAGTTGTTAGACTTATTTTCTGTCTAATCTAATGCTATGTTAAATAAACTAGGAGAGACAATTAAGAATAAAATATTGAATTCGATTTTGATTTATTAAATCAATAATGATTTATTTTAAAAATTCCAAAATGATATGATGTTGTTTTCAGAATTTTAAGTTATATCAATTTTCATTATTAAATTTTTCAAAGTAAATTTTGTCTATAAAATATTCAACTTTGTGAGTTTTACTTATTTTTTTAAAAATTCTAAATCAATCATGTTGTAATAATAGGTTATTTATTTTTACCTACATAATTTACAGCATAAACCTTCTAATTTAGTCAAATATTAACAAATACATCAAATTCTTATAAAGCCCAATCTTATGTAAAATTAAAATTTCACTAACTGTAATTGGATTAAGGTATCATCAAAGTTAGAGGTAAAATAATCCAAAAAATGATAAATGAAAATTTCATGAATAGGATTTGCACCAACTTTTAGCTTTATATATTTGTAGAAGATTTTTATCTTTAGAATAGAAATGAACATAGTTTTTTTAATCTTTGCCAACACAAAAAGAATCATATTTTTATCAATTTTTTTTGTAATAGCTGTCACTATTAAGTGAACCTAAAAACAGTTTGTCTATTTTAATTAATAAATGTTGAAATCTATCAAATCATAAAGGAAAAGTTCACCATCACGCTAAACTTTAATTTCCAAGATTGATTGTATTTTAATAATTATTTTTCTTAATAAACCATATTGAGATAATTATATGCAAAGGGATCTTAAATATTAATATTTCTAGGAAATCATAAATTTTTCATCTTTAGAAATACAAATAAAAATAATTTCGAATCATATTTTTTAAACTCTTATTAATTTCTCTTATTTTTCAAATTCCATATAGAAATTTAATAATCTTCTTTTGATACGTAACGAAATTTTGTTTCATTGACAAAAGTGCCATCATGATGAAAATTTTAGATATTTATCTTAAGATTTGTATCATATATATCTTTTGAATTTCTACTTTTAATTCAGAAATAAAACATTGTTGATTAAAAATTTTTGTTGTTTTTAATGTTAAAGGATGGTAGTGAGAAAAGCCATTTTATTAGTTAAAGTTGATTCATCACAAAAATTTAGATTATATTCATCAATTAATTTATAAGTATTATATTTTGTTTATCCGAAATTAATTTTTAATTAAAAGTTATTAAATAATTTATAATTTGATAGATATCATCTTTTTATGTATTTTTTTCTAAAGTGATTATTTAATAATTTCTAAAACTCTAATCTAAATAAGATTGTCAACACCTAAACAAATTTTATTTCCATTGCCAAATAAAGCAAAACAACCTATTTTTGAATCTTTTAAACAGTTTTTTATTAAAATCAAATTTTGTTTTATTTCTCCGTAATAATACTTCAGAAATATTTATATGTTTCTTATTTTCTTAAACACTAATTTTTATATCATTTTTTGTTCTTTATTATTAATTTGTGTATATGAATTTTATAAGAAAGATTCATTTAGAGATCCAATTAATTCATTCGATCCATATTTTCTGCTTCTACAAATAATCATATAGTTGGGAAGGTGAACAATAATGAATAGACAAAGGTTAAATATTCTTAAATGGAATCTTAGCCTAAAAGGTTGAAAGATTCTCATAAACCTCATAAAATTATCTTTAGCAATAAATTAATTAATCTTTCCAAACTAAATACCTTAAGAATGTACACTTCTTCTCTTAAACTGCTATTCATTTAGAATTTCTAAATTTCTGTCTTTTTTAATTTAATTGATCTTACTAAGACCATAGAATATCATATATTCATTTCTTTTTCAGACCATAGAAGATTATCTATACATTTATTATTAAGACTAAATCAACGATATTCAAATTAAAATATCTTCCTAATTAATATTAATCTTATTTGTCGTTAATGCTTTGACTTATTCATATGTATAATCAGAATCAAGCCATAGAAATACTTAATCTTCAATAGATAATAAAAAGTATTTTTATTGCTTGATTTTCAATTCAGAAATTACCATTCTTTATGTTGATGTTTGTGATAAAATAGCACTTTAACAATCATTTTCGAGTTTTTTTTCAAAAATCCATTGTTCCACAAAAGTATTTATCCATCTTTAGTTCCTAATAGTACATTCCAATACTAAATGTGTTTAGAAGTGAGAATTCAGGTGAATAATTAAATATTTCTAATTTATATCTGGTAAACAAATAAAAGATTAATAACAATTTAGTTGAATCTGATGAAAAAACACAAGATCTAAACTTAAAATGATAATTTATTCTTATCGGTAATTTTAGAATTTATAAATTCCATAGATTAACTTAAAATTTGCCCCAATAAATTAGAAGTTTACTATTTGCCTAGAATGCAATATAATAATACAATTATTCTGAATTTTATTCTTTGAAAACTATTACATAATTCCAAGGTGTTTAAGTTCATTTTGCACCTTATAAACTGATATTATTAAAATTAAAGTAATCTATCGTTACTTCATTACTTAATTTTTTCTAGAATAATCTATTATTTTGTATTAAATTTATTTTTTGAATTTTATGTTTAATTTTATCTAATCAATAAATTAGGAGAACAATATTTACTTGGTCATTTTTTATATCATCAATAAGATTCTTTATTAATTCTTCATTAAATTATAACTCGTTTGCTTTTAGTATTTAATTCAAAATATTATTTATTGATTCTATTAAAGAAGCCAACTAAATAAAAAAGGAATCCACTTTTTTAATAAGGATATGAGATTAACTCAAAATGCATTTACAAAAATTCTAAATGCACTTTCCCATTTTATTGAATACATAATTGATGACCTTTGCATAACCTTAACAATCTCAGGAACTTCAATCTCTTTTTTTGAAAGATGTTCAAATTGTTAATTATATCACTCTAAAGGATTCTGACTTATGAATAAAGAATTTGAAATAAATATTGAGAAAATTATATCAAATTATGAGAAGCATGGTAAAAATTGCCAAAAATATATTTTAGTGTTAGAGAATATCTTATTCCTTTAAAATACTTTTAGAGTTTATTTGACTATTTCTTATTGCATTTTTGGATTAATTTAAAGATTTTCTCCTTCTTTTCTCAATTTATTTGTTTGACTGTGAAAAGGTTTCACATTAATAAGTTTATTTTTATACTGTTAAAAATCATCAATATTGTATTTTAAGTTTTTAGATCTCCGCTTTGATAAAAAAGATATTCATATCGATTTTTAATTTATCTCATAAATTAAATAATTATCCTATTATGATATATGATTTAATATCATTATCATTATTATTCAATCTTTATAATTCCATTCTTTTCTGTGGCTTTTCAAGTTGAAATATCTGATGAAAAGAAAAGGAAGAACTCTGGAATAAGGGAAAGTTAGATAATAAATCCCACAGTCATTTAATAATTATTCTCATTCTTCCTTAAGTTAAAAATGTATTAATCATTTTTTTTCATTTTTTGTATTTTTATGGGAATTATTAACAATAAAAAAGTTCAGTAATTACTTCATTCTCCTGCACTGCTATATTCTACATCATTATGTTAAAACTTGTTGAATGCGGTTAGAAATGACAAATTCATAATAATGGCAAAGCAGATAAACTAAAAGAATAAAGAAGCACAAAATTAATGGAGTCAACTATTTGAAACCAATGTAACCTACTTTAAAAAAAAGCAGAAGACTCTTATCTTTAGATCAATTCAAAAGCAAGTTCTAATTAAAAGAGTATAAGAAAAATTTTAATTTTTAAATTTTTTGAATGATATTTACAGGTATTTTCTTAAAAGGTTTATCACAAAAATAAATAAGCATATTTATCAAAAATAAGTATCTAATTCATTCAGGGGCAATTCCAATATTATAATGACCTGGTCTGATAAGTAATATTATTTTATGTACATTTGTAGTACCATATTCTCTCATTTAGAAACTTTCGTTTGTAAAGAAAATAAGTTATATATATCTAATTATAGTTTATGATTTAAAATTACAGTTTCAAAAAATTTGATAAAGATTAGATTACAATTTCATTATTATTGCATTCTGTTTCCCATATTAATAAATTTTCCCTATCGGTCACCATGTTTTTAAGTTCATTTTAATCAAGAGCGTGAATTGATATATTTCTAAAAAATATTGTTGATAAACCATAGAAACAACCATCGTATTCTTCATCTTCTTTTTCATGTGCTTTATATGCATTATATAACATTTTTCTTCTTGTATCAACGTTTTAAATTGATTTAAGTTTTTCCAATCTAAAAATAAATTCTTTTCTTAGTTACTCATCCTAATTTTAATTGATATTAGTTTAATCTATTAAATTAATCTAAAAAGGCAATTTAATTTCAAATAAAATAGTCTTTATAAAATTTTAAAATTCGTCATTTTTATATTTAAATAATAAAATTTCTAAAAATTAATAACCAAAAGCAGTATAAAAACAATTGCCATCTCCTCGAACATTGAGATAAGATGAACATAACTACTTTAATTTTTATTTGATCTCAAGTTTTTTAATATTGTACTCTTTACATAGATTTTAAAAATCGATAAAATGACCTAAAAAATATTTAAATTTTTCTTCAATATTTCTTTTTCTACAACTTTTATCATATAAGTAATTAATAATTTGTTAAACCTACTCAGTTCTCTTATCATCTGCTGAAAATAAAGGAATATTTTTAATGGATAATATTGATGAATTTTAGAATATTTTGGAAGATTGTTAAGATTTTTAACTTATCTAGCTAGTATTTTTTTTAAACTAATAGATATTCTAATTAAAGGCTTTTTAAAAAGTTTAAATTTGAAACGACTTGATTTCATTTGGTTAACAATTATCACTTTCCTCCTCCAATACCTAATCATTATAACTTTTATTGTTTTATTCAAATTCTTTTTTTTTTTAATTTAAATAGTGTTTGCATAGAGAAAACCCAAGTAAAATTATTATTATTATTCCTAAACCATAGAATAGAAGGTTTAACATTAAATTTTCTTATCTTAATAAAATTAATATTTATCATTTATTGTAGAATTTTAGATTTTATTTTCTTTATATAACCAAATTTTTATAAATAGGATTATTAACACTTAGATTTTCATATTTAGAATTAGACAACTTAATAAAAAGCTAGAAATATTGAAGAAGTTTATATAAGTTGCTTTTAAAAATTAATAACTAATTCCTTCAAGTTATTATAAGAAAATAATAGAAAAATGAATTCAAACTATTATTGGAAAATTTACTTATTTATGAAGTTGAATCAATTGTAATTAAATAATGATTGGTTCGTTTGCTAATAATTGAAAATTAATAAAAAATTAACTAATTAAATTTAGATAGATTTATTTTTCTTTTATTAATAGTAGAAGAATATATTATCAATTATTTATTAATGTCTGCAAAAACAAATTTAATATTAGAATTTCTAATCAATAATTTATTTATACTCGAATGGAATAATATTTAGTCAAATTTTTTTCAAAGATGATTTAAAAACTACTCAAAATAATTTTAGTGGTATCATAGGTAACTAGTAAGATCTCGATTGGTGAATTTTTTTTCTTTAGATAGCAGGTATTATTTATGACAAATCATAGTTGTCAATTTGAAAAAAAAAAAATTTTGTGATATAATATAATATAATATAATATAATATAATATAATATAATATAANTAATAAAAAAAAAAAAAAATTGATCATAATTAATTAAAAATCCTGGATTCTCAAAAATTAACCAGATTAACAATTCCTATAGCACTTCATCTTCTACCTAATTAGATTAAGGCTTTGCTTAAACAAGTAAATTTAAAAATCCCTGTTTTTCTGCTTAATTAAAAAATTCCATTTGACATTGTTTTTACAATTTTTCTATTAAGAATTCATGTTTAATATTTAGAATCTCTTTAGTTAGTTAATCAAAATCAAAAATAAATACCTTATTTGCTCTTTTGGTTGATTTCTAATATCTAGCATGAAATAAGGCTGCAATAAATAAGTTTTTCTACATCTCTTCAAGTAAAAAATATTAATAAATACATTACAAATTGTCATATGTAAATCTAGTTTATTTTAATAAATTGATTGCTTCCTTCTGCTTGAATCTTATTTTTATTTACCAATATTCTGTTTTAACACTTTATGCATCATTCTAAATTTGTTCTCTCATTGCAGGAATATTTTTA
The DNA here is from genome assembly GCA_905182985.1 of Paramecium sonneborni. Classification (NCBI taxonomy): domain Eukaryota; phylum Ciliophora; class Oligohymenophorea; order Peniculida; family Parameciidae; genus Paramecium; species Paramecium sonneborni. The sequence goes on from CAJJDN010000069.1 coordinate 493,454, forward strand.
TTTTCTTGCTGAAAGATTTGATCAATTATTCTAAAACTTATAGTATCAAGCATTTAATTTTCATCTAAGTCAACAAAGAGATTGATAAGAGATTCGAGATTCCTATTTTTGAGATTTCTTCCTATTGTTTCAATTATAAATCTATCAATTACATGTTTAATTTATTATTATTATAATTTATCTTTTTCTGATGAAAGAGCAAGTAAAGCCTTGATGGTATCTTAACATGAAGTTTATTAATCTAGATTAACCAAAGTTTAGATTGGGTTATTAATTAATTGTTTTGTGAAGCCTTCGGCATAAGACAAACAATATGACTAATTTATTAAACTTATAATTTCCTTAGTCCAATCAGATTGGGGTTATTTCATCAAAAAATAAAGAGTGTTGGCTAATAAAGCCTCATAAGCATTTTCAAAACATACATCTGCATTTTCACAAACTACAAATGTCATTATGGTGAGAAATAATTTTGATCTGAAAAATGGTTTAAGATCTACATCTTTTTATGTATATAATGGAAGAATACAATTTACAAATTCTTCTTCTCCATTTCCAATTGAAAACCTTAATTCATGGTCTTTTATTCGATTAAAGAATACAGAATCTAAAAATTTATGGATTTTAACAAGAGATACGATTTCAATTTTATATGGATCGATCATACTTGCATTTGATCTTTAAACTTACAATCCACAACAATAATTGGAAATGCAGTAACCAATTAATAGTATGATGAACAATTTTCTAATCCTTAGATTAAATCTTCTTCTAATAATATTTCCCTTTAGCTTTATAATGTTATAAGAGATCTATCACCTTTTTTAACTTGAAATTTTTGTTATTTAAGACATTCTATGAATTAGTTTTTAGCGGTTTAAAACTCTTCTGTTGATAATCCTGCAAATTTAATGGCTCTATTGTGAAATTTACCAATTTTATTTCCAATTTTCAATCTATCAGCTGCATCTTTATCATTCAATTAATTTAATTAGAAATCTCTTGTGAACTATTTTAATTAAGCAACAAATTCAAAAGTCCTGTATTTTCAGATTAAGATGCTCCTTATATTCTTTGAGCAAATGTCTTTTATTTCTTTTAATTTTGTAATTTTGGTATAGAATTTGATAATCTCTCTAATTCTGAGAGTGCTATTTGGGCTTCTTATTTTACTTTTGCTTTCAATGAAAGTAATTAAATGTTCTATAACCAGTAAGAAGCCAATTCTAATATCAGATCACCAGAAGGATTTTCTGATCTAATTAGTGTTCCATCACAAGTGATTTCATGGTTGTGACTGGCAACCCAACCACCTGACCAAACCTTTGTTGTTAGCTCTTAATTCCATGGAAAACTTTAGACAGGTGTTGTTTCACATTAGTTCTTGGTACCAAAATATTACCTACAGATTCAAATTCTTCTTAAAATATTTAATTCAAATATTATTCTCTATTCTAATTAGTTTAATTATGAACATCGACTATGAATACAGGAGCTATTTATAAATTTCCTGTATGATAGAGAGATTTAAGACTCATTGAAATGTGAGTTGAAAATCCATTACCTACTCCAACACAAATAAAATTTAGATTCTCTACTTTTGGCATATTCTATTTGATTGCTCTCTCATCATAACTTCCCTCTCCATCAGAAACAAAAAAAACTGTTAAATCTTTTGTTATATTTTATTTAAGAATCTCTTAATTCAAACAACAAATGCACGAGTAATATCTGTACCTCCTCCACCATATTAATTAATATTAGGAGAAATATTTTCATTTGGGTTCAAAATTTTATGTTTGTGTCAAAAGTAATTGCTATTGACATTTAAGCCTTTGTCTTTAATTCATTATAATATTAAGCTACATATTTCCAATAGCTGCTCATTGACCCAGAACAATCTAAAATTGAAATTAACATTCCTTTTTCTTCCTTCTACATGAATGGAAGCTTGAAATAATTTAGTTAGTTTGATTGATCCATTAGAATATTTTTTATATCTTATTTTAATGTGAATATTTTATTATAAAACAAGTAATTATTTTTTATCATTTATAAAGCTACCAATTATTCTTTCATTATTTATAAATCTACCAATTATTCTTTCATTATTTATAAATCTACCAATTATTCTTTCATTATTAATAAAAATAAATAATGTATATATTTATAAGACATTAAACAAATTTTAATATTAATTAAAAACATTTGAAAAATTATTCTTCTTTCTATATTCTAATTTAACTTGACTCTCTACATTGAAATTTGATTACTCAAATAGCTTGTCCTCTCTATATATTGTGATTAATATAATTAGAGAAGAAATAGAAATAAATTTTATATTTAGAATTTAAATAAATAAACAATTATTATGGTCTTGTTAAGATAAAATCAATATTTTTTTTTTTCTTCTTAATATTATTCTTCGAAACAATTGTCCTTTATTTATTTTTTTGATTGACTATTAATTCTTTTTTTTTTAATATTAATGAGGAGAAAACTTTATATTAATGTCTGATTTACATCCTTAAGCAATTAGATAATTTGTACTTAAGTTTACCTCAATTTTTGGTTCTCTTAATTTAATGAGTTATTTGCTCTTAAAATATAAAAAATTTAGAAATATAAAAGGGAAAAGAAATAGAGATCAAATCATAAAATTTATATGACTTGATTCATATTTAAAAATTTTTTGACTACTTGAAGCTTTAAGAATTTGTTTCTCAATTTTTTGTCCGGGGCATTTTGTAAGGTTAAAAAAGATAACCTAATTTCTTAAATGTTTAACAATATTTTTATTTTTATGAAATATGCATATAACATTATTAAAATAATAGTAATGATTTTGATACTTATATTAAAAGATGTGTTGTTGGAAAACGATAATGCTGGTTGCATCGAAGTTCCATTAAATTGTTCTGGCAATTCTGAAATTGAATAAATGAAAATGGGGATAATTAACCTTTAACGATAGATCAAAATGAATGATTGATGAAATGTTAAAACAGAAGGAAATTCATATTTTTGTGATGGTTCTAAATATTTTATTGTTGGTGGGATACTGAAACTAGTGGTTGTAGATTAAAAAAATGCAAAGATTTTACAGAAGCAACTAATGCTGCTCACAATAAATAAAGATAAGGATGCACAGCTGGATTAAATAGAAAATATGCTGAATATTAAGATATTAAAGTTCCATCTCCCTGTATTGAAGGAGACGAAAGGTCCTTGCTTATGGATTGCTAAATATGTAAATGCTGATAATTCTCTTGAAGCTTTTATCACTTATGATTCATTCAAAGATGAAAGTTGTAAATGAATTTCATTAAATTGTACTACTAATAGAACTAAATGTGTTGAGATTATAAGTGTGTACAGGTACAAATGTTAAAGGAGGTTGAAAGATAGGAACAAATGGAGAATTTATCTAAACAGTATCTGCTAAAGAAGCTAATGATACTATTTGTAAATAATTCATTTTATGTAAAGATACTTATTATTTAAGTCATTTAGAATGTAATTCAGCAAATCCAAATTGTATATCAGATTATTCTACTGGTAGTATTCCATTAGCTGCTAATTCTACAGATATATAAAATTAATGCTACAGAAATAAGGATGGTGATATTACATCAACAAGTATACATATATAGAATAAAACAGCAAAATAATGCAAAGATAAAAATGTTTAGATCTTACATTTACAACATAAGCAGAATGCCCATCCAGATTGAAGACTTGTAGAACTGATGGGGTTAAGTGCCTTGTTAAAAGTTCATTTGGTGCTTGCTTTGTAATATTGCTAGTGGAAGTGAAGGAACTTGCCCCTGAGTTGCAGCAGAACCTTAAGAAAGTTACAGAATTAAAAAATTTGCTCAGATATTCCAAAGGGTTCAACAGCATAAGCATGTTAAGGAGTTATTAATTGTCTTTTTAATGGTACTAATTGTATCAACATACAATAACAATAACAAAATTGTTTGTAATTCTTATATTTGTGTATGGACTGAAACTACAACTGCAGAAACTACTACTGGAAAATGCTCTTTATTGACGAACTGATTCTAATGCTTGTACTTTAGCCCTTACTTAAGTCTTTGATTCTCCTACTAATCCTCTATAAATTGATATTATTAATTTCTTTGCTATCAAAGAGACTTCTTCTCATTAATCCTCTAAGTTTTATTTACTTTAACTAAATAATTCTTAATATTCTAAATAAACGATTTTTAAAGCATCCCAATTATCTAAATTTATTCCTTCTAACATTTAAATTTATTATTTAAAGATAATAAGATTCATTAGAACATCTCTTCTTATATTTTATTTTTTCGTGAATTTCATGATTTGTCTACTAAAAAATTATTTTGGATTCAACCTTCATCTCTTTATGACTTTATTTTTTTATACCTAAATGCTAAACTTTCCATTAAATCAATTTCATCTGAACTCTGAGGAAAATGGAAATTTCTAATCTTAGCCTTATCTACAGCTAATTTATTTGATTCCAATATTTTGTAAAATAGATTAATGATAATAGTCATTTAATCTTTTATAGGGCATTTGCTTTAGTTATAAATTTCCTACACCTTAGAATAAATTAAATTAGGTAGCAATTAATTATATCTATAATGAAAATTAAAATCATTTTTAATGGATAACTTGTTCTTTACTAATAATTTTAGAATCAATAAAAGTTTTTATTATTGCGAATTGTAGATTTAGTTGATTTATTCTAAATTTTCTATAATAATTATTTATTTTTCTTTAAAAAAATATTTAAAATAATTTTGTTTTTCTATTAAAAATGATCTAATAATCTAGCGATCCTAAAGAGGAAATCACAAATTTTTTCAAAAACTTATAAGAAGAGATTGATGAAGGTATTTTAGAAAATGATAATGAAATTTAATAATCGATAGAGGAAAAACTGAATAATTTTGAAGGCGATTTAAGAATTGAATTTTTAAATTAAATGCATGATAAATTAAAAGGAAGAACTTTTTTAAATTTATCATAATTTTAAGTTAACAATAATATAGTCAATAACAAGCCTGGTGAATAAATAGACTTAAAAAAATTATATAATGAAGCTTTATTGTAAAAGAACTACAATAAAATTTTTTAAGCAATTAAAGATCCTTAGTTTTGTGAAATAAATGGGATACCTTTAGAAATAAAAGAGTATATTGATTCTTTAAAAAATTTAGGGGAAAATGTTCAACTTATATTTGACCTTTTTCAAGTTTAAAAAAATATAATATCATATTCTTTCATTTAGAATTTAGAACTTTTATTAAGACTTTTTTATTTAAATGATAAAAGAATTCATTAATTTGTTGGCTCATGTTTATTAACATAAATATATGAATTTGAAAATTATATTGATACTTTTAAAGAAACATATAATTAAGAGTTTTAATTAGTAATTGAAAAATTGGGAAAAGTATAACTTAAAGAAGAGACTTCTTAACAATCAAGGCAAAGTTTTAGTTAAAGTAAAAACAATAAAAATATATTTTAACTATTTGATCTACTTACAATTGATATTTAAACTTATAATCATATAACAATAATTGAATTTTTAGAACATCTTACAAATTTTAATATTTAAGGTAATGATGAAAATTAAATTATACAATATTTTTTATTTACAGAAAATTTCAATTGGCAAGTTGATTTCTTATATTTTAAATTAGTGATTTACTTTTGGGTTAGATATACAGAAAAATTTTAATTAAGAGAGACCTTAAAAAATTTTTATGAGAAAAAATTATTAAGATCTAAAAATAAACTCCCCACTATGGAAAGAGAATTCAAAGAGATAAAAAAAAGTTTATAAGATTTAATTTTTCAAAATTTAATTCATAAATTTGTGTATTTTAATCAATTAGAAGATAAAAAATTTATTGAGAATTATAACTAATATCAAGTTAAACTGAAAATTTAAAAATTAAAATATGAAAATTTTAAATTTTAAACATTAGAAAACTTTATAAATGAATCTGATGTTTAAACATAATAAAATTATATAAATTTTTTAAAATTTTATCAATTGAAAAATTTGAAACAATTAACAAAAATTGAATTAACTTTTATTTAATTTGTGTCAACTACTCCTTTTACTATATCTACACAATAGATTCTTAAAGAATGTTTTAAGATTAATGGAAATTTATTGGATGTCAAAAATAAATTAAAAAAAGTATTTTTAGAAAAAATTTCTACTCCCAGTGATAAAGATTAATGTTTATTTTTAAATATTTTAAATTACCTTTATTCTTAAACTTATATAAAATAAGAAGTAACAAACAAGCCTCTCAAAATTAAAAGTTGGCTAGAATAAATTGAATTATTTAATAAATAACCTCTAAACTTAAACATAATACTTGAAGAATTTAATATTTCACTTACATAAGAAAATATATAAATTACTTAATAAAAAATTTTAGAATGGTTAAATGATATGAAAAAAGATTAAAAGTTTAGAAATTTACTTCCTTTTTTTTTTTCATATCATAAGAAGAGGTGAACCATGGTAAGACTTCTTAGATTTAATTACATAAAATAGAAATGAAATAATTAAAAATGGAATTGATTGTTTTAATATTAAATCCTTATTTTAAATATTATTTAACAACTCAAATAAAGAATTAAAAGTTATTTTAATCAAATAACATTCAAAAAACTACCCTATTCCTTTTATTTATAAAAACTCTTAACTTGATAATCCTTTATAAAATTTAGATTTATATAAATTTAACCAAGATATTTACTATCTTTTGTAACAAGATTTTACTATAATAAATTGTTCATTAAGTAGAATACAATAAAGAATAGGGAAAACTTAGTTACTCAATAAAATATTTTACAAAGATGATAAATTTGAAATTTGTGATTCCTCTTTGATAAATAAAAATACAATAGATTGTAATTTTGACTTTTCTTTTAATGGTAGCAGAAATTATTTAATAGCTGACACACATGGTTAATTTGAAGATGATGTATTATAATTAATACTTCCTTTTTTTAAATTATGGATAATTTAAATGAAATCTGAAAAAGAATTAGTTGAAAATATTTATAGAGTCAATAAACTATTAAAATAAATAAATATTAAACCTTTTATTTGTTTTATTATACGAGATTCTCAAACAGAAAAAATTATTTAGGATGAAATCTAAAAAATTGATGCTCAATAAGTTAAAGTTTGCTTATTAAGTAATCTTTAATAGATGGATAAATAAAAATAAGAAGGAGAAATAAATAAAATAAGAAATATATTATTAGAAATTATAGGAAAAGAAAATGAAAATATTGAAGAATCTTAATTAAAATTATAATTTCTTTAAGTTTGTTAAAATTTTGGAATGAAGGTTGAAGAAATTCATTAGGTTTAAAAAATTGTAGATGAACTAGAAATAGAATTAAATAAAATATAATCTGAAAAAGAAGGATTTTATAGTGGGAAAGCATTTCCTTTAAGATCAACAGAATGGAATCTTTAACAATTGCAATAGTAAAAGATCAAAATTGATTTATAAATTAAATAGAATCAATAAATGTTAGATTAAAAAGAAAGATCAATTTATGAATTTAAAAAATAGAATTCCTAAGATGATTTAAAATTATAAACAAACTTCAATGATAAAAAAAAAGAAAAAGAAGATATTTTAAACAAATTAAATTCTCTTAATTAAGAAAAAGAGAAAATAAATTAATTAACATTTGAGTTCGAATAGAAAATGAAAAATATAAATTTTAATTAATCTAATTTACTTTAAATATTTAGTTCTATATTTAAGTTAGATAATTTTTATATTGGATATTTATAGATAGTTGAAAGTATTGCCAAATTTAATTAAATTAACATTTCATCTATTGAGGATTAAATAAAAAAGTTAAAGGAATAAGAAAAACATGATTAACAATAAAGAGAAGATTAAGAAAAACATAATTAACAATAATAAGAAATCTAAGAAAAAGAAATTTAAATATTGTAAGACAACTTAAAATTCAAAAACATTAGTATTGAATTGTTTTGGAGAGAAATAATATAAGGAAATTTTTATTAAATCTTAAATTATACATAAACAATTGTAAAATTAATATAAAAAGGGGAACCTTTTGAATTTTTAAATGGTGATGATCTTAGTATTAATTTTAACTTTTTACGACAATTAGGTTCTTTATTAATAAAAGAATAAGAGAATAAAATATTAGTAATTAGCATTTTAGGACCATAAAGTTCAGGAAAATCAACTTTATTAAATAAAATATTTGGTTGTCATTTTTTAACAAGTGTTGGTAGATGTACAAAAGGAATGTATTTATAATTATTAAAAATTTCAAATAAAGAATAGTTTTAAAATTTATTTGATTATATATTACTGTTAGATTCAGAAGGATTACAAAATCCAAATTAATAAGATTCAGAATTTGATAAAAGACTTGCTCTTTTTATTATTTCTATTAGTGATATAATAATATTAAATGTAAAGGGTGAAATTAATTTAGAATTTCACAATTTGATTGAAATGTGTTTGTTCACTTTGGGAAAACACTAAAAATTATAAACTTCAAAATAAATTATTTGGTGTTTTAATTAAAATAGCTAAACAAATGATAAAAAAAAGTTATATAAATAAATTGAAGATATAGTTGAAAATTTAAAAAGAGAATCAAAATAAGAAATTGATTTTTCTAAAATTTCAGGTTGTCAAGAGGATGAAATTGAATTATTAGGAATGGCATCAGTTTCAGAGAAATGGAATAATGTAAATTGTTTAACAAAATCAAAAGAGTGGAATTAAGAAAAAAAAATTGAAGGATACTCAAAAGATGCATATTCTGTTGGTATTAAATCAATTTTAAGATTTATATAAAAACATTAAAAACTTTTAGATGAAAGAAAATTATTTTTAAGTTGGGATCATTTTACAAAAAAAGTTGAAGAATGTTGGTAGATTGTATCAAGACTTCCTGATGTTGTTGAGTTTGCAGAATTAAAAGATTAAAGAGACTATGAAAAATTAAATAAAATTTTACACTCAAAATTAAAATAAAAAAATATTCAAATATCACATTAAGTATCATAGTTAACTTATAAAATTCAAATGTCAATTAATAAGGATGGAATCTAAAATTTAGATTTTTTAAAGAGTGTTAAAAATACGATAGAAGGTGCATTTAAAGATGAATCAAAATAAATTGAAGAAGAAATACTTTAAGAACTTATTATTGAAACTTAATCTATAGGTATTTCTAAAAAGATACTTCGAAAAATGTAAGATCATCTTTCAGAAATAATAACTAGTCACACTCTTGAAGGTTCTTTATTAATTTAATAAGAAATCTATAAATATGAAAGAAGATTATAAGAAAAATTATTGCATCTAAAAATAGAGGAAGCCGTATAATAAATTTTAAGTGATAAAGAAAAATTAATTCTTTTTTAATAAAATTAACAAAAACGAAATTCAGAATTTGAATAAATTTGGATGAATATCATAGAAGGATCAAATAATTAAATTGAATTAATTTTCAATGAATTTTAACAATAATTATTTGATAGCATTTATTTATTCTAAAAAAACTATATATATAAATTTGATAACTATTTAGACTATATTGGTTTTTATAAAGAAAAATTTAATAAGGCTCATCCAGAAAAAGAATAATTATTAGAACAACTTTCTTGGTAAATATTTTAAGAAGAATTTTAAAAATAATCTTTTTTTGCTTTACAAAGAGAAAATGGAAGAGAGTATTCTTATATATTTAGTTAAAAAATAAACTAAATGATTGAACTAATGCCCGAAAATTGCATTATTAATCCTTTTATATATATTGCTGAAAATAATAATTAAAAGGTTATTGAAAAATCCAAATTTCTTTAATCATCTAAAGGATAGTATATAAGATTTTAAGAATTAATTACAACTTATATAAAATTAAAATGAGATGCGAGAAATAATTTTTAACTTTTTAAGATTGGTAAATTCTTTGTAAATTGATTTAGATTTGTAATAAGAGTAAAGAATAAGAAATACTTTGTAGGAAGGTGAAAATTTTCCATAAAATAAACTTATAGTTTTTGAATATTTAATTTAAATTTTTAATACTTTAAAAATTAACTAATAAACTTTCAAACGCCAAGATTTGTAGAAAAAAGATATTAATTTCTTATTATGTTATTTTCCTAAAATTAATTTAAGTTTTGAATTGGTTTAGAATAAAGGTTCGGAAGAATTAAAAAATTATATAATTATTTAAGAAGAGCGTGTTTATACTAATAAATTACCTAGAAATTCAAGTTTATATAACTATTTTGAATATATAATTTCATAAAACACGAAATTGATGGACGAATAAACATTTGCAAGAGAATTTCCAAGTGAATTTAATAAGATTATGGATGAAAATAATGGTTGGGATAAACTTTGTTAAAGCATATATAACCTAATTAAACAAGAACTTTTCTCATAATCATCTATAATGAAATCAAATATTGTTTCTTAGATGTGGAAAGAAGAAGATACAACTTAAATTAATTCATCTTTAATACTAAGAATAATGAATAAAATTGAAAATGAATTGAAATTCTTTAATTCTTAATTTGCTTTTTATGGTATAACTATAAGTAGACTTTTTGAAAGAAAGCTATATTGCTATTCTATATTTGCAATTTGGAGATTCATTTGTTATCAAAAATGGGAAATTTATGATTAAGAAAAACAACTATTAAAAAGTTAAAAATAGTAACTAAAAATTTTATATGAAGATGAAATTTTACAAAGAAAATAAGAAATGAGTATTCAAAAGGCAAAGTTTGTAGCAAAATAAATTCAAATAGGTCTAATAGGAAAATTTTATTGTTAAAATATATCTAAAGTTTAATAGTATATTGAATAGAAATTGTTAACATCGTTTGAAGTAATTTAATATCTTGATCAATAATTGTTGATAAAAAAGAAAAAAATTGAAACAGTTTAAAAAGATTTTAGCAAATAGATCGAATTATATGTTTTTTATTAGAAAAAATTTATAGAATTATACGTTGAATCATACATTCAAGATATAAAAGCTGAAATATTTAAAAATTATTAAATAAATGTCAAAATTTAAGACTATTTAGAATAAATTCTTACAAAATTGATGAAATTATATTAGCAAATATCAAATAATTACAAAATAAAAGAATTAAAACTGAAGGATCTTTTTAAGGATTAAGAATTAGATTAAGCAAATATGGAAAAAAGAATATTTATAGAAGTGTTAAATTTCATATTTGGAAATTAAATTGAAAACTTAGATTAATTTTGTAAACCTTAAATATTTGAAAACAATTATGATGATTGTTTGATTCCAAAAATATAAGATTAAATTGTAAATTCTACAAGTCAAAAATCAGTATATAAATTAAGCACATTTTTAGAATGTCTTTAAGCTGAACTTCAATTATTAAGAGACCAAAGAATAGAGCTTTCGCTAGAGAGATTTAGTATCTAAAATATTTTGGATAGCATATAAATTCATATGAGAGGATGTAATTAAACATGTCCAATGTGCAATAGAAAATGTGACAGCGATAATTTTAAAAGTAAAGATCATTAACATAAATGTTAAAATGGGCATTAATTAAGAGGTAATTAACAATTATATTTTAAGGAATGAATAGAATCATTATAAATTCTTATCCTTCTCTTTTTACTTGTGAAGAAATAATTGATGAAGCAGAGTTAAAAATAGTCGAAACTAACAGATTAAAACCTTGGAGAGAGATCAAATAGTATTTTCAAAATTGGAGTTTTAAAGATTTATTATCATAATAAAAAATAGAAGAAAATAAATAAAAAATGATGAATATATGGAATGGAGGAATTGGAGAATTAATATGTAAATAATTATCAAAAGAAATGAGATAAGAGATAGTTTGTTTAAAAAAATACGATATTCCAATGAGTTTATAAACTCATTCAACTCATTATATATTTATCATAGATGATTCAATTTCAATGAAGTAATATTGGTAGGCAGTTATAAAATGTGTTTAGGAATAATTTAAATACCTAAGTAATAAAAAGAATGTAAAAGTAAGTGTAATTATATTTGGTACTTCTGCCAGAATTGTTATCAATTGTAAAGAGGTAGATATAGATAAATAAATTCCACTTATATAATTTTAAGGATAATGGTTTACACATTTTGGTCCAGCTCTAAAATTAGCTTAAGAATTAGTAATATAAAATTAAGAATTTTCATAGTATTTAAATATATTGATTATTAGAACTATGATTTTATTTTACACTGATGGATAACCTTCTTGGTATTCAACCGCAGATGAACATACAAAGAATTTCTGTATGATTGAAAAAAGATTTAGAGATTAAATTTATTTTTCAGCTTGTTCATAACCTAATGTTTCTTATTAATTACAAAATATAGTTGATCGATTTAGTCAATCTTTTGCCTCAGCTTAACTAAGAGAAAGAATTGAACCATTCTAACTTAATGATGTTTGGACAGAAATTATTTCTTAGAATCATCACAAATATTTAGCATGACTAATAAATAATAAATAAATAAAATTATTTATTTTTATAATTTACTCAAACTATAATATTAATTTATACTTTTTTA
>CAJJDN010000070.1:0-14343 GCA_905182985.1 Paramecium sonneborni
TGGAAGTGGGTTCTGTAAATGAACTTTGCACTTGTTCTAGTTTCTTACCATTTGCGATAAGACAATAAAAAAATGTGTTCTGCTCTTTATCGAATAATTTTGCTTCGCAAACAAGATTCTAAAATGAAAGATTTTGCAAGAAAATATTAAAAAATATATGAATGAATGTTAAATTTTAATTATATTCTCTACCTAAATCTATATATTATTCAATTAGCAGATAAAACATTTAATTAAATTGTAATATCCCATCTCTTTTATTATTAACTTGATATTGTTTCTGATTTATCTCAGCTTTTAAAAAAACAAAAAAACTAACTTTAATTTCATAACTATTTTAAATTTAGTGTTCTTTTTTTAGAAAATTCATTTATAAATCTTATTTTAAATATATTTCACTTTTTTTAGTCATTTCCCCATCTTTAAAGGATATGGTTTAGCAAAAGCAAAGCAATAATTTAAATTATAAACTTGTAAATTCAATATGTCTTACTCCTAATGAAAAATAAAACTCAAACTCAAATTGAAACTAGATTTATCGATTTAAATATAATATTTAATAGTCAACCTTGGAATGAAGAAGAAGATAATAAATTACTTTATTTATTTGATTAATATGGAACAAAGTGGAACTAAATAGCAAAATTAATGAAAGATCGATCTGTAAAGAAATATGATTTAATTTTTAGGAAATAGAGGTAAAGTATAGATATTATACAAAGCATAAAATTTCAGATTACCCAACCCCAAACCCAACCCCAACCCCAACCCCAAACCCAAACCCAAACCCCAACCCAAACCCAAACCCAAACCCAAACCCTGTTTTAAGTTAATTCTTGACTTAAAATTACATTTTAATTTTATTCATTTTAAAAATAATAATATTTATATTTGATTAACTTTAATTAATATATTTTAATTCTGATAAATACTTTTTAACATATAATAAAAATTTATATGTTATCTATCAAACAAATTTAAAATTATCATTTTCACATAAATATTATTGAGTGAAAGGAATATAATTCACCTGAAAGAATTCAATACTTTTGAAATAACCAAAACCTATAAAACTTTAAAGTTAAATTTTAAAACAGTATTTTTGAAACTTTGGAACTATTTTAAAACAATACTTTTCAAAAAGCTGGTATTTATTTTCATCGTATTTAGTTAACCCCAATATAACTATAGTATTTATTTCTAAAAATCCACTATTGCAAGCTTAAGGTGATTTAATCTTCTGGAAATAATTGTACAGTCAAATGAACATTATCTTAGTGTTACAAGATATTAGTTTAGAAATAGAAAATGTCGTTAGAAGATTATCCTTTCTAATCGCCATACTTAACTCCTAAACAATTTAGGACATTCACTAATATTTCTGGTATCGAAATTTCAAAGCTTACTAGATTTTTTTGGATTTTCTAAAAAAATACTATCCAAAATAAATCAAATGACTTTGGTATTTAAACTAAAATATTTCATAGAATTTAAAAATTTCTGATTCTGAAATTGAAAAATAAGAAGAATTAGAGATTAAAAAATTTAAGACTGAAGTTTAATGCAAATAAGAATTATAAAATATTGAACCTTAACCAAATAAAAAGGTAAATATATAATAATCAGAACAATACTATTCAAACGTGGTTATTAAATTTGATTTGATAAGCTAAACCAACCTGATATATCTTTAATCTCAGCTATTTATTATTTAACTTTTTTATTTAAGTCATTGTTGGCAATTTATTTTTCTAAAAAATTTGATAAAATTTAGAATTCTAAAATAAGCAATTCAAAATACATCTCTTAGGGAATATTTTATAATTTGTTTATATCAAATATGCAGTAAAATAATCCTATTAGTCTATTAATTATAAATACCTTCAAAAAATAAAGTGATGAATGAATCATAAAATACAGAAATGTAATTTATTGGCAACTTTTAATTAAAAATGATAAAAAAATCTTTTATTTCAGCTATTTACTAAAGCATAGAACAATCTGATTTTTATTAATAACTTTTGGAATCAGCCATAGATTTTAAGTCTTGATGAATAGGAGTAAATAAATTAGGATAAATAATTTCAGCTATCAAGATTTTAGAAATATTTTTGCAAATTATTTTTCCTTTAGTATTAAAATCACTAATCAATTGTTCTAAAACATCTAATTTCAATTGATCATTTAAATTCTAGTATTATTGTTAAAGGAAATTAAGATTACAAATTCTCATCATCATATCGATAACAAGATGAATTTATTGTTGTGCTAATTATTTTTAATTAAGGGACTGAGGTAGACTTTATTTACTTTTAGCAATTGTAGGAAACCATAGCAATATTTAATCTGATTTTTGTTGAAGATTTTATTCCATATGTTCTAAATACATTAAGATTGCAGTGTAAAGAACATGCTCTATTTTGCTATTGATATATTTTTTAAATATATTTTAATTTTTAAAATTAGAAACTTGCTGTAACACTTCTAATGATTAAAATAAAATAGAGCAAAAGTCTTCTATGCTCTTAGTTTATGTTTATTACATTAGTTCTTTATAAGATAAATTATCATCAAGAAACTTTTCTTTAGCAAGTAAAGATTACAATATTTTTAATGCATTTTATTGAGATTGTTCAAACCATATTTCTAAAGAACTTCCTATAATTAAACGTGCTTTTGTGACTAAAGTATTTGGAAAGATTTAATCATCTATCTAAGCCAAAGCATAGCATATAGAAAAAGCACTTTATAATATCATTATTGTAATACTTTCCATTCTAATCTTCTGAAATTAATGTTTTTTGAATGCAGAGTTCAACTTATTCAAGAATTAAAAATATCTCAGAAAATGTACCAATCATAAAGTGGTAGAAGAAGAGACTCTAAATATTTTATTTATCAATTAAAAGATGTTATATCCCTTTTGAAAAATAATCTATATATTGTTCTTTTAATTCAAGACATTCTTTACACAATATGGTTACCAAATTAGCTACTTAATTGAAAGATTTGTCGGATATCTGGTTCAGTTGATATTATTCTCTTTTAATAATCATACTATAAAATTGTGGCCTGTTTGTTCCATAATCTTTAGAATTAATTAATCTATATTTTTGTATTCTTTAGACTCCATAAACTCAAGTGAAATGTTTGCAACAATATAAAATAAATTCATAAATGCAGAAAGAAAAAATTAGTCACTTGGTAATTAAGACCAAAAACTAGTTGTTAGTCCTAGTAAGTCTTTATATAATCTATCTGAATTCTTTTATCTTAATACTAATTATAATTTGGATTTATTGATAAAAATTTCCTTGCTTATAATATCCCACAATTATTGAGTTAATTATTATGTTATAAATATTAAATACTCTAAATAAGCTAAACCTTCTTTGCTTTAATTCAAATAGGACAAATAAAGACCACAACAAAAAACATAAATTAAACTATTTTTAGTAAAAAAAAATTAATTAGATTTAAATTTAAAACAACGATTTTAGATAAAGATGAAATTTTTAGAGCTTCCATAACACAAATTAAAGATGTTTTAAACTTAAGAGAAAGCTAATATCTCTATTTTAAATTGTTAAACTATAAATATTTTCACTCAAAAAAACAATAAAAAATATATAGACTCGACTTGTTGATTATCATGATTGGAATAGAGGACATTTTGAATTGTTAATTTTTAAAAACTTATGTGCAACCATTATGACACTCCTTGTAATTATTCTGAACTAAAATTTCTTTTACTATTAACCAGAATATAATCATGAGTTTATTACTTCTTAATTAAGATACTATTATTGTTGTGATTAAAATGAAAACTATTGTTTCAGAATTGATTGGAGAGAAATAGAATGAACTGTTAAAATATTTGCTGATGTTATAATTTTGACTCAAATTTATAAATAAATTAAAATTAGAAAAAGCTTAAATTATTGGTTAATTGTTCTACTAAAAGTGTTATAAAATGATAAAAATTAAATCATCAGAAATTAAGGATTAATGTAGCTATGGCTTTAGGAAAATGATAATTTACATGAAAAGGGAATAATCATGCTAATCGTAACTGTATGGTAAATTATTTAATTAACGAAAATCTTGTGGGCATTCTTTGAGTTAGGATAATCTTTTTGTTAGAATACAGGAATGTTAAAAATTTTTTAAGATAGGGGATGTGCAAACTAAATTATTGAGATTAAAGAAATAACATTAAAAAGTTTTTTCCCACAAATTCTTATAAAAAATGAAATAAGTTGACTTTCTAAAAAAAATATCATGCATATTTACTTGTTGTAGATATCNAAATATTAAATACTCTAAATAAGCTAAACCTTCTTTGCTTTAATTCAAATAGGACAAATAAAGACCACAACAAAAAACATAAATTAAACTATTTTTAGTAAAAAAAAATTAATTAGATTTAAATTTAAAACAACGATTTTAGATAAAGATGAAATTTTTAGAGCTTCCATAACACAAATTAAAGATGTTTTAAACTTAAGAGAAAGCTAATATCTCTATTTTAAATTGTTAAACTATAAATATTTTCACTCAAAAAAACAATAAAAAATATATAGACTCGACTTGTTGATTATCATGATTGGAATAGAGGACATTTTGAATTGTTAATTTTTAAAAACTTATGTGCAACCATTATGACACTCCTTGTAATTATTCTGAACTAAAATTTCTTTTACTATTAACCAGAATATAATCATGAGTTTATTACTTCTTAATTAAGATACTATTATTGTTGTGATTAAAATGAAAACTATTGTTTCAGAATTGATTGGAGAGAAATAGAATGAACTGTTAAAATATTTGCTGATGTTATAATTTTGACTCAAATTTATAAATAAATTAAAATTAGAAAAAGCTTAAATTATTGGTTAATTGTTCTACTAAAAGTGTTATAAAATGATAAAAATTAAATCATCAGAAATTAAGGATTAATGTAGCTATGGCTTTAGGAAAATGATAATTTACATGAAAAGGGAATAATCATGCTAATCGTAACTGTATGGTAAATTATTTAATTAACGAAAATCTTGTGGGCATTCTTTGAGTTAGGATAATCTTTTTGTTAGAATACAGGAATGTTAAAAATTTTTTAAGATAGGGGATGTGCAAACTAAATTATTGAGATTAAAGAAATAACATTAAAAAGTTTTTTCCCACAAATTCTTATAAAAAATGAAATAAGTTGACTTTCTAAAAAAAATATCATGCATATTTACTTGTTGTAGATATCAACTTAATAAAAAACATTAATTTCAGAATGAAACTCAAGAGAATACAATAATAGTAATTAAAATGACCTGAGTTTAATTCATATTGTGATTTGAAATACTATCATTATGGTTAATTTTTTCTAATATTATATAATAAATTATGTAATTTAAATAAATCAATTCTGAAGTTTTCAATGAATAGAAAGCTTTAGATTACTTGGAATTAAAAAATTATAGTTTTCAATAAACTCTTTTAGAAGATCCTAAAATAGCTTGCTGTCTGGATTTTACTGATTACTTATTAAGTTATCTTTTTTAATAGACAATACATAAAAAAGCCCATGAAAGATTGTTAGTAGAAATGTTTAACACAGACTATATATTTTCAAAACTATTTGGTTTAGAATTGCATAAAATAAAAGAATACTTTGTTAAATGTGGAAAGAAGAGAAAATTTTCTGGATTTGAGTTATTACTTTTGAAATTGATCTAATTTTAATTAGAAGAAGTAGATAACTAGCAGAAAATATAGCTTAAAATGGAATAATCACATTTGAATAATTTGTCGCATATTAAAATTCATGTATTGAAAATGATGAACAAGACAATAACATGCTTACTACAAAATAACAGAAAGTAAAAGTTAAGACACTATGTATCATAAACATATAAAAAGTAATAGAAATTTTATTTTTTTATTTTACGTAATATATACAAGATCGATCTAAAAAATAGCTTAGTTGGAAGAAAATTAACCATAAATATATTTATTAGAAATTACTTTTTAGATTCATGAAGAAATAAAACTAGATAACCCTGATAACAATTATATCATTTTAGATTTCGATTTTGCACAAAATATAAAAGAATTTTGTCTTAGTATTATAAAAGTTATTAATAAAACTCAAGAATAAAATATCATTATTAGACAGATGGATCAATTACACAATAATAAATTAGTACAATGTGAATACCTATTGACTAAAATTCAATATCTTTAAATGTTGGATTAATGGGGATCAGTTACAACTAATTAACAATTGATATTCTTGACATCTAAAGACTCATCAATAAACTAGAGTCCCCTTGCAATTATAAGGAAGGAAGATTCAGAGTATAATTGAGCTGTAAAAAAATGAAATGATATGTTTATAAACTGATTTGAAAGAAAATTTGAATAACTTATAGTTATTTAGGATTCGCTACTTATTTAGACATAATAATATTATAATTTTTTAATTTTTAGATTTATATTCTATGAAGCAGGACAGTGTTTTTATTCAATTAATTTTACTCATAAAATCTAAAAATGGTTGATTGAAGAAAATGAAGTAGATTATACTAAAGCTAAAACTATTTAAATTTGTAAGCCAGAATATACAGTTCAAGCGATTGGTTTTGTTGAAGATTTATTTGTAACTTATGATTCAAGTAATTAAATCAGAGTATTTGATACTGAAGATTTTAGAAAGTTAATTACATTTAAAAAAATACTAAAAACACTAATCATATGAACATTATTGAAATTAATAAATATTAATTCATAATTGTTGGTAATAGAATAAGTTCATTTATAATTGCAGTTAGAATTGAAGAAAAATAGCTATCAAATAAAAATGAACTTGAATAAAATAATGATGATTTTGAAACTTAAATGAAGTCAACTACACTTTTAATGTCATAAATTTTAAAGAATCAACCGCAAGTTTTTAATTTTAGAGTAAAATATTAGGATTAAATGTAAATATATAATTGAATTAAGAGAATCAATTTCGGAATAGATTAAGGGCGCCAAAGTTAATTACTTCCAAAAATAAAGTTGAAAGAAGCACATAATTATACTGAATTACTAGATGAGTTTATAAGAGACAAAATTCAAGAAATAGAATAGAATATATATGCAAACAAACTTTTTTAAGATAGAATACTTCAAGTAACTGAACCTTTTATAGAGCATTAACCAGATCCTATAGATCCTAAAATTTTATAAATGCTACAGCCTTTGTAATAAGGATTTAAGAAAATCGATCATAAATACAACTAATCTGAGTAGAATGCTTCCAAGATTTAATCTGTTCGATAATTACAAAAGTAATTATTAATTCCTGAAATTTCTAGCAATAGTTAAACTAGAAAGAAACTGGATATTCTAAATTTTGATCAATACGAAAAATCAATTAGAATGAAAATAGACCCTTTGTTGGTTACAGATACAAATTTCTTATTCAAATAATTAGAAGATGATTATTTAAATGTACAATGTAAAAAATCTACCAAACCTAATCATTATGTTATGAATCCAGTATGAATACTAAACTTAGAGAAGAAAATTAAAAAAACAATTATTTGCTACCTAATATAAAACAAAAGGATAAAAAATAAAAACAATCCAATCAATCTAACCTACTAATTAAACAATGAATCAAACAAGTGCTTTATCAGGAACTACAAAAAATAGTAGAAATACCACTAATCAATTTTATCAATTATAAAAAATGATTAGCCTCCTCCAATTCCACTAAAGCGTATGACCTAAATGGAGAAGGTCAAACTTTTTTATAATGAAGCTGTAAAGGCTATGAACTATTTAAAGGAATAAAACTAATTTTTGTTTTTTGACTCTTGATTCATAATCATAATAAACAATTTAAATTCTTTTTTTTAAATTAAATTAGAAACATTATAATATCAAAGTTATTTTTATTATTGATTTGCAGACCCGTTAATTGATTTTTTAAAGCGCCTACATTATGATATATCCAAATTACATACGCATTTACTGATGCTTATTTCAGAACCATATATTTACGTTCAATCCCTTCATCAGTTTCATTCATTTTAGAGAAATCTCTGATAGTTTCTTCAACATCTTCTTTTTTTAATGATATTTTTTGTTAAGAACTGGAATTCTTAATTAATGACTTTTTTTTTTAGCTATTAACCTATTCAAGATAAGAGTTAGGAGTAATAGTCAGTTTTTTTTCTTGTTTATTAGGTCTCCTTTATTCTGGTGTCAAAGTGAGATTTTATTTACTGTTACGAACTTTAGAATTTGAATTAAATGACAATTTGCTCAATCTGCTTAACATACTTGGTTAGATTCCCAATAAAACACTACCATTATTTTCCATTTCAGAATGAGAACCATTGTAACTACTCACTGATTATATTCTGTTTTTTCTTCTATGAATATCTGGTGTTAGATTAGATTTTCTTTGCTCTGGAGTTTTAAGCAATGAATTCATTTCTAATTATTCAAGAGAGTAATTAAGAAGTGAGCCTACAATATTATTGGATGAAATTTCATCCTTTGACTTTTTGAATCTAATAGATAATCATTTAATATAAATACAAAGAAGGTTTATTATTTACTAAATTGCTATTTTAACTACTAGGTAGATGAGCTTCAATGGTTTGTTTTCTTCTGTCATCATTTCTATCTGATTTAGGACCAGATTCCCAATCAAAAACTAAATCTTTTTATTAAAAGTTGTGTTCTTAGCATACTTTTTTAAAAAGGGATCGGCAATGATGATAATTAGGTTCAGCTTTAAATGGCAGACTTTTGATGTATTCTAGAAAGGTTCCAAATTCAACGGGAATTCCTTTGCATAATTCATTAATTTCCATTTTCATCTTCATTTAGCCAACTTAACGCATTTTATCTTCATCATCTATGAATTATAAATTTTACCAAGGTAATTAACCTTAATAAAATAGGTACATTTTTACCTTTTAATAAAAAGATTAGCATATATCCTAAGGATTCTAAATCATCTCTCCTGCTTAAAGAATTACCTTTATGAGCATTAGTGCTGGCATATCTGGTAGTTCCAATGAATGGTTAGTTCTCTCTATAGGATCTAAAATTGATTTGATTTGCATTTACATGTGTGAATCATTTTCATCTTTATAAAATTTGCTAATTCCAAAGTCTACAATATATAGCATATTTTCTTCATCATCCTTTCCTACAAGAACATTTTCAGGTTTAATATCACGATGCAACACTTTGCTATTTATTCGAGGTAAATTTCTTACTTTTTATGAATGTTTTCTAATATGCTAATCATTTGTTCAGCTATATTTAATACGCAGCGTAATGAAAACTTGCGAAAGGTTTTCATATAATGTGTCAAATCTCGTCCCAAATATTAAATAACAAGCACATTTGAATCTACTTCTTTTCCTGCCCAATGCAACTTTGGAATTTAGGGTACTTTTTACAATCTTCTTAATATTTCTGCCTTTTAGTTTCATGATAATTAAAATTACCTCTCTTTCAAGACTTGAGTCTTCTTTATTCCCCTTTTCAATTTTTATGGCAACTAGAGCTCTGGTATTTATGTCTTAGCCACAGTACACAACACCAAAGGATCCAGCAGAAACCCTCTTTTTAGTTATAAAAGTGTTGTTTATCAACTTTTAAAGTTATTGATTGCTCATTAAATTATAAACAAATAATTGCTGATCTCAATAATTAATTAATTCATTCATCTAATAGCACTTAACTTTTAATTTATTACTTCACACTCTACTATAATAATATTTTAATCAACAAAATAACTAAATCTATGAAGAGATTAGTTTTGATTCCTCATTAAAAAAGAATTTTAAATATAAATAATTCATTTGATAAATGGTTAGAATTAGATGTATCAGTTAAATGAATAAAAGAAACTTAGAATGCAACTATTTTATTATAATAAAATAATCATAACTTCAAAGCAATCCATACATTTTGTTTATAAAAATCCATTAAGTCAGCAAATATTGTGTTGGAAACAATGAATTCTTTTTTAGTTTCTTAAAAAAATGCTTAAATTCTAAATGTAAGGCATTTAGGAATACTGTGATAGAATAATATTAAAAAAAGCTTTTATAAAGTATGTTGAAGAATAAATCAAATGATGATGAGATGTTTACATTCATAAAGATCCTCCATTTGTAGAAAAAGTGAAAGTTTTGAAGTTTTGATGATAAGAATTAGAGATTATTGGAAGAATATCAAAAAGGATTTCCTCTAAAAGAAGTAGGTCCCTTTGTTGTTTACAGAAATTCATTCAAAGTTAGATTTTGCATCAACAGAAGTTATATATCTTATGTTAGCCAACTTTTTTTCATAAAGTTTCTAATTTATCGATCTATTTATTCTAAGTAAATTATTAAAATATAATTGTTATAATTAAATATTAAACAATTGCTTTCTCACAGCTTAATGATTTCAAAATGATAACAATCAGTATTTTCATTCTGTAGAAATAATGAAAAATTTGTAAATCTGAAAATATTATAATTCTTAGTTAGTAGTTCTTTTTTGATGAAATAAACACTATAGTCATTAATTTGAATCATTTTCGTATCAACTTCCTAAAGGCTTATATTTAGTTTATTCCACTGTGGCAGCACATACATCTACTGCAATATTATATTACATCTTTGCAGTCATCATTGCAAAATGGAACAAATAAAAGAGGAAACACAATGGGGTTGATTTGTCAAAAGTCTAATACTAAACTTTTATTTCAACTTTAGAAGTAAGAGTATAGCTCAAATATATGTTTAATTTCCATTCTAATAAGCTACCAAGGTTTCAAATTTCTAACGATAAGTAAGACAATCAATAAAAATTGGACTCCATTAATCATCGGCTGATGATGGAAATGTGAACATTGATTAGACCTCTAAATGCTAATTTATTATTTAATTTTGGTTTAACATTCATAAGACAGACTTTTTTTTTTTTGACCTTTATATGAATCTAAAATTTAATTTTGAAATACGATACTCTTGTATGTATCTTATGTTTATTGAGAATTTCCGATTTTTAGAAAGATTAACTTCTAATCTATGAGTTTTTCAGCCTTATAAATATAATAAATAATGTTTATTTAATTGATTTTATTTTTTTTGATTAATGATATTTTTGGTAAGATATTTTAAATTAGTTAGAAGTTCATAATATTAAACATTAGAGTATTGTATTAGTATCTATCCTAAAATTTGATAATAATGATGTGAAGATAACTTAAAATTTTATTTTATTAATTTTTCAGTTATGCAACAACAACATTAATCACAATTAGCCCCAACATACGAAAAGTGTCCAAAGCATCCAATAAATGACATTGTTTTATTTTGTTTACATGACTAATGTAGAGAAGTAATGATAGTTGAAATAATTAAGCCTTTGTGCAAGGAATGTTGTAAATTACATATTCAATGGCACAATCAGTAAGGTACACCTGCAAACATTGATACTGTTGATAGTGTTAGAGAGATGCTATTTAATGATGTTCATAATCTTAAAGTTAGATTTGAAGAGTAATTTTGATATGAATATATTAGAGAACGAGAAATATTACATCATTTTTCAGATGGAGAACATTCACAATTGTTGAAATCAATTCATGTAAAAATAGAGCAAGTTAAGAAAAATCTTCATTAACTGATTAATGACTACTGTAATTAATTAGAAAAAGAAATCTAGAAAAGAATTCATTAGCATAAAGTATTTTTGTAAATTGAAATTAGGCTGCACATCCAGGAGAGAAAAAAGAATTGCATCATAAATTGAATACAGTCATATCTTAATTGGATTAATAAGAGAAGGCTCTATAGTCATAAAAATACATCAAAGCTTGTTTGGTTGTGATATCTGAAGAGAAGAATCATGATTTAGAAGGATTATCTCTTGATATTGATAATGCATTAAAGCATTACTTAGAAAATATGTTTGATGTTTGTATACATGAAGATAAATTTTAAAAAATTAGTAAAATATTTTATATTCTAGATGATGCTTTGAGTGAGTATGTTGAAATTCATTAAGCAAATTTAGGAGAAGAATTAGAATATTATACTTAGTAAATAAGAGAAAATAAAAAAAGTTCTGGGATACCATAATAATAATAAAATCAATAGCAATTCAAACAAATTAATAAGAAATAAGAGCTCAATCCTCCTCTTTCATAAACCATTCCTTAAAGTAAATTGAATTATTCAACAATTTATGATGCTCCTCATTACCAATAGAATATACGTATGATAATTCATTATTTTAATAGATTCTTCACTTTAACAATCCAGACTTGGTCCAACCTCAAAGAATTATGAAACGAGATTGCAATAAAATAATGAAAAACTGAAGTAATTTTATGGATGATATTTAAATTAAAAATTATATTAATAACAGCAATAATGAACAAAGGTCAATCTCCAAAAAGAGATCACTCTCCAAATTTCTTCTATCATGTTACAAATGATAATTACATGTATAAGAGAAAGGCAGATTCATAACAAACTGATCCTAATTGTATGACTAAATAAGCCAGAAATTATGTTAATAATGCAAACATTAATAATTCTCCAAAAGTTGCAGGATCTCCATCAAGATTGAATTTTTCAATGTAAAATAAATATTTCCATCATTCTAATGTTTTTGATGGTATTCAATAAACTAAAGAATATTAACCACCTGAATAGGCATTAAAAGAAAAATAAAGAGACAACAAATCTCCTTCAATTATAAATGGAGCATAAATCAATAAAAATTATAATTGCACATCAGGCAAATCATAACTAATAATTAATAAATCAAAATAAATTACTGTAGAATTTCAAACAGATAACAACAATTTAGACGCTTTGGATTTAAAAAGGTCTCTATTGAAATAAGGCATTTAGATTTCGGATATTTAAATGAAGAATCCTATCAATTCTGGTAGAACTAAGAATTTCGGAAATCTCACTGTTAGAGGAGATGAAGATAAATTATCTACATTACATTAAGAACTCGAAAAAGTGGGACTTAAAACTAAAGATAAACCAAATAATTATTATGTATTATAAATATCAAATATATCTAGAAATAATAAGCTGATCATAATTGGTTAGGTCAAAAATAGAAATATGACAAAATTGAATATTTCAAGAATCGTTGATTTCAAAACAAATAAAATACAGTTTCAATAACATCAATCTTTTTCTATTTCTTCTTGAACATGATCTCTATGAGCAAATGTTTTCTCTAGAAACATAGCTTAATCAAATCCACTAAAGAATTATTTCTTATCTACTTTTCTCATCCTCTCTAATCTACCAATTTACAACCACATAATTACTCTTCCATTCTCTCTTATCTATAATTATCCTACTAGATCAAAGCTTATTTTCCTCCTAATCCCCAAACTTCGATAAATAAGATTCCTATTTATCCTTCAATTTCTCCTGCAATATAGCCAGGCTAATAGGTGTCATCTTCTGATGCAACTTTTGATCTATTTTCAATCTCATCATCTATCCATAATCTAAATGAAGTATGCTCTGAATTCCCTCCAAAACCTAGTCCCACTTTATACTTAGATCTATCAATATTTTTTGTATTTAAATAAGCATAATTCTATCCATTACCAGTTGTACCAAAAATCCTGAAGCTTGGACTTATTGAAAATAGATAACATCCAGAATCTCCTTAGAATTTTAATCCATCAGTCCAAGCATTCGGATTGTATGCCCCAAATATTATTGGAATATTGCATTCTACCAAAAATAATCAATATTTACATTTCTTGTCTATATATATTAGTATCAGAGTTGGACCTCCATATCCTAAAATATTCCATGCTAATCTGTTAAAACTGGTACCACTGTTTTAATTATTGTATAATTAAGTCATTTCTGTGCAAAAATGGTTTTAAGTACAAAGTATCGTGTATATTTCATCATCAATAATTTTAGAACTCTACTTTATTATTGGTTTCATTTATTTTGATTCCATTTGGTTGCACGATAATATTTTAACCCAAAAAGCCTCAATGTAATCAGCAACCAAAGGCATTATAGAATTTATTTTATTGCATACATATCCCACTCTCTAAGAGGAATCTAAACTATCATCTATTTATAGATTATTCTAATTACCATTAATTCTATTCATTAAATACTTTGCTGCTTCACCACTTTTTATCATACCAAATAAAGTTTATAACAAACTTAAACAAACTTCATTCTGGATTGAATCATTTTCTGAATACCCCATGAATTTGAACATCAATTCAACTGGACGCATTTTATTTAATAATTTAACATTGTAATCAGGAGCTAT
>CAJJDN010000070.1:15672-54024 GCA_905182985.1 Paramecium sonneborni
TATCAGTGTTGAATATCGATATGACAAACTATTTAAACAATAGAGATAATTATTGATTTTCTATAGGAATTTACGAAATATTGATTCTGCTTTCTTGTTACAAATTGTTAAAAGTCTTTGAGTAAGCAATATGAAATAGATTTTGTAATTCATTAGGCTTTTTGGATTATTATTATTACTGTATTTATTGTTGTTATTGTTTGTCTTGTGGTTTGTCTTATTAATTTCCCATTTTTGAATATAATAATATATTGTATATTAATTTTAATGCAAAGATCCTTGGGTTCTCCAATTGATAAAAAGTCAATGATGTAAAGAAATAATACGTCTTTAAGAAATTTGGCAGAGAAATCAATCTTTGCCAAATAATAACTCAGTAAGTAAAGAAGATTTATGATTGTTTAGAAAAAGAAGCTAATCTATAAATCTTTAATAGTTAGATGAACCCTCTGTTCATTATTCACATCCAATAGAAACGAAGCGAGTATCAATGGCAAGTGTGGCATTGATATAAAATGATTCTAATGAATGTTTTTAAAAAGTTCTTGGATCTAAGTAAGGATCAAAAGAAGGGAGCGGAGAGGAGGATGTGGGAATGGTTAGCAGCGACATAAAACCAACAAAGATTAGAAGATTGTCTCGTCTAAAAGATATTGAATTACCATAGCCACTTAACTTCTCACTAATCATAACCCAATCGAGTAGATTAAAATAAACTTGGGATGCAGTAATTTTTATAGTATTAATGTATCATTATACGATTTATTAGATATGTTTGCATATTTACACCATATAAGATGGCTTTTATAGAAGATGGCGATTTCCCTGGTTGGGATGGTTTTGATAATTCAGTGGATTTTCTATTTATGGCAGATATGATTTTCACTTTTTTAAGTTCTTATTATGATGAAGAGAATAATTTAGTAAAGGATCCAAAATAAATAGCAATAAACTATTTAAAAGGATGGTTTGCTGTAGATCTTATAGTATATTTTGAAAGATAATTCATAGTCTTGTTTTCCATTCCAATTCATCTTCCAAGATTAGGATAAATCTAGCAATATTGCCAGATTATCGAAACTGCCTAAAATATACAGAGTTATAAAAATGGTAAAAATATTCAGGATGATTTAATTGAAAGACGTTGAATACATAAAAGTGATTAACATAAATATTGGAAGTGAAAGATTTCTATATGCATTTATTTTACTAGCATTCAGTTGTCATGTGACAGGATGTATATGGTTTTTCATAGCCTCCTTATCTGAAGATCCTGATTGGGAATATAATTTTATTTCTGGATATGATCAATACATTGTTTCATTATATTGGGCAGTACAAACTATATTAACAGTTGGATATGGTGATGTTAAAGTTTATAAATGGCCATCATTTTTATTTGCTATCTTTTGGATGCTAGTCTCTGTGTACATATTTTCATTTGCAGTTGGTTCTTTAGCATCATTTTTAGATAGGTTAGATCATGCAAATTCTATATATGTAAATCGACTTTCCACTTTAAAAAATATTAAAAAAGAATTCCATATTTCTAATGCAATCTTTTAAAAAGTAAAAAAAGAATTGAAATCAGGTAAAAAAAATTTATTACTCAATTATAATACACTTTTAGAAGACTTGCCACCATAATTGAGGATTGAATTAGCATTCATTATGAATAAATAATTATAAGAAGAAATTAAATATTTCTAAGATAAGGCACCAACTTTTATTGCTGCAATCGGACCTGTTTTAACTCCCCTTAAAGTAGGAGCTCATGAATATCTATTTATGACTGGAGATAATGCAGAAGAAG
Source organism: Paramecium sonneborni (assembly GCA_905182985.1). Classification (NCBI taxonomy): domain Eukaryota; phylum Ciliophora; class Oligohymenophorea; order Peniculida; family Parameciidae; genus Paramecium; species Paramecium sonneborni. The sequence goes on from CAJJDN010000070.1 coordinate 17,486, forward strand.
TTTATTTCGTTAAGAGTGGAAAATTAGCATTAGTAATCCCAGATAATGATAATTTTAAATTCTTAATGATCAAACCGGGATCTTACTTTGGTGAAATCGATATCTTGTTTTATGGAGAAAAAAGAAAATACACAATTATGACTACCAAAAAATGTGAATTTTATGTACTATCCAAAAAACATTTTAAACTCATCTATTTAAATTAATTCAGAGATGAAGGAGCTAAAATGATCAAAGAAGCTTAATAAAGAAAACAAATGATTAAATCTGCATATGAAGAAGCAGTTCAATTTATTGAAGCCCATGGTGAAAAACATTTTAGAAGAAATCAATAGACTTCTTCTTAGGGTATTTAACTTAAACATATGAATTCAGTCTCAAGCTCTAAAAGCCCATAAGAAAGTAAAATTTGCACATATAATAAGTATCAGTATCTAATTAAAAATTCTAATTGGAAAAAATTATTTAGGAGGAGAATGAGGATGATGATCAAGAGAGAGAAACTGAGGCCTTAATGTCTTTAATGGATAGATAGTAATTTAGAAAAAAGATCTCTCAACTTGAAAAGTAAATATAATTAAAAGATCAAACCATCTTAGCAATTTAATAAGAACTTGATGAGTTAATGACTGAAATCTAATTAAAAAATTTAGATGCCTTGCAAGAAAAAATAAAAGTACCTAAAACATTTGAAGAACACTTATAATAAAGGCGCTTTTTGAAGGCTAATCAAAAACTGAAAGATAAGTTAAAAAAAAGAAAAAGTAGGAAAGTTTCATTACGTTTCTCATTTAAGTAAACAACTTCTCTAAGTGGATCAGAAAAAAATTGTAATTCCCTCTCTCCTTTAAAATTAGATTTTGAATAAGATTGAAAATCATATTTTATTTAACTAACTTACTGTGTTTATGTTTTCATAATTATAAATCATTCAATATATGAATTATTCTATTCATCAACTTCTAAAAATTACCCTTCAAATTCTTGGGGCTTTTAATGAAGTTCTATTAAAACTTCTTCTTCTATTTACTAAATTGGTACTTAAAATTCTTGTTATTCAAAAGTATGTTTATTCATGTTGTCAACTTAAATTATATTTACTTAAGGCTATGAAAGATCGAATAAATTCTAAGGATCATTTTAAAATAAGTCTTTCAAACTATTTTATTTTAAGTTGAGATTTTCAATTTACAAAGTATTATTGTTTTTTGTATTTTTTTAAGGATTATTAATTATTTTATCTTCGTCTGCTACAGTTCCAAATTCAAATATTTCTTCATAATCTTATTAATTATCTAATTCAATTTATGGTTGTTCAACTATTTAAACTATTTTAATTTCTGGTTCTTAAAGTTCCAGTAAATCATCTGTTTAATTTTATTATTTATTTTATATTAAATCTTAGTTTTCGTCTTCTTGTTATTCATTTCTTAATTCAAACATTTCTTCATTATCTTATTAATTATCCAATTCAATTTATGGTTGTTCAACTATTTAAACTATTTTAATTTCTGGTTCTTAAAGTTCCAGTAAATTATCTGTTTCATTTTATTAATTATTTTATTTTTAATCCTAGTTTTCGTCTTCTTGTTATTCATTTCTTAATTCAAATATTTCTTCATTATCTTATTAATTATCTAATTCAATTTATGGTTGTTCAACTATTTAAACTATTTTAATTTCTGGTTCTTAAAGTTCAAGTAAATTATCTGTTTCATTTTATTAATTATTTTATTTTTAATCCTAGTTTTCGTCTTCTTGTTATTCATTTCTTAATTCAAATATTTCTTCATTATCTTATTAATTATCTAATTCAATTTATGGTTGTTCAACTATTTAAACTATTTTAATTTCTGGTTCTTAAAGTTCAAGTAAATTATCTGTTTCATTTTATTAATTATTTTATTTTTAATCCTAGTTTTCGTCTTCTTGTTATTCATTTCTTAATTCAAATATTTCTTCATTATCTTATTAATTATCTAATTCAATTTATGGTTGTTCAACTATTTAAACTATTTTAATTTCTGGTTCTTAAAGTTCAAGTAAATTATCTGTTTCATTTTATTAATTATTTTATTTTTAATCCTAGTTTTCGTCTTCTTGTTATTCATTTCTTAATTCAAATATTTCTTCATTATCTTATTAATTATCTAATTCAATTTATGGTTGTTCAACTATTTAAACTATTTTAATTTCTGGTTCTTAAAGTTCAAGTAAATTATCTGTTTCATTTTATTAATTATTTTATTTTTAATCCTAGTTTTCGTCTTCTTGTTATTCATTTCTTAATTCAAATATTTCTTCATTATCTTATTAATTATCTAATTCAATTTATGGTTGTTCAACTATTTAAACTATTTTAATTTCTGGTTCTTAAAGTTCAAGTAAATTATCTGTTTCATTTTATTAATTATTTTATTTTTAATCCTAGTTTTCGTCTTCTTGTTATTCATTTCTTAATTCAAATATTTCTTCATTATCTTATTAATTATCTAATTCAATTTATGGTTGTTCAACTATTTAAACTATTTTAATTTCTGGTTCTTAAAGTTCAAGTAAATTATCTGTTTCATTTTATTAATTATTTTATTTTTAATCCTAGTTTTCGTCTTCTTGTTATTCATTTCTTAATTCAAATATTTCTTCATTATCTTATTAATTATCTAATTCAATTTATGGTTGTTCAACTATTTAAACTATTTTAATTTCTGGTTCTTAAAGTTCAAGTAAATCATTTGTTTAATTTTATTATTTATTTTATTTTAAATCCTAGTTTTCGTCTTCTTTTTATGTATTTTATAATTCAAGAATTTCTTAGTTTTTGTGTTGATTATCCTCCTCTTTTTGGTCGACCTCTTTTTTTAAAATTCTATTTATTTAAGTCTCTTGCGCTTTTTCTTATTCATCTCCGCTGTTATCATTAAGATCTTCTTAAAAATCTTCAAATGATTATGAATATTCTTCTTCTTAATGATTTTCAACTTCATCAACCTATCGATGTGCACTTTTACTTAAATTTCCACTATATATTTCATTAAATGGTGCTTTGATTGAATTATCAGTTTCTTTCTGAGATATTAATTAAATTTTTTAAATTTAGTTCTCATATTTTTCTTTTTATTGATGTGCTTCATAATTTATATTTTTTTATTCTAATTATTGTATTTTTAATTTTTAATCTTCTATTTCTTCTTTCAATAATTTTATTTAAAATTTAAGCTAATAACTATCATACATTATTTATTCGTTCTATGGTATTTACTATTCTTGAATGTTAATTTAATCATTATTTATTGTTAATTCTAAACTTTAAATAATTTTTTATTTATCTCTTAAATCAATAGTCAACTCCTTTTAATAATTATATAGATCTTCTATCTATTTTTTGGATTCATCTAATTATTCTTTCAATTCAAATGACACTTATTTCAATTTATTTATTTCTTCATCTTTTTCTTAAGCTCTTTTTGCATAATCATCTTTTATAATTAACATTTCTTCCATCATAATTTTTAATTACTCGTTATTTTGTTTCTAATGAAAAATTTCTTATTCTAATTTGTCTATTTCATCAGCATCTTCATTAATTTATGAATTGAGTTAATTTTCTAAATCCAAATTTTTTTACTTTAACAAATCATTTTCAATAATTAATCCTTGTTAATCAAAGCCTTCTTCTTATGATTCCAAAATCTATTCTAATTCTTAGATTCTTTCTAATTATTCTTAAATTTTAGACGAATAAAAATCATTAAGTTATTTACTATTGATTTTTACAGATTCAATATCTTTATTTAGTTATTAATTTTTATACTCTAAAATTTCATTTTATGATTATAACAAAGCGATTAATTTACCTTATTCATTTATATTATTTTAATACTCTTAACATTTGAAATTTAGATTTTATACTTAATCATTAAAATTTTTGAAGTGAGTATTTAAACTATCTAATTTTTATTATGATATTTTCAAATGACTAATTAATTCTTCATTTTAATCTTTTATATTTTTTATTTCAATTAATTACTCATTGGCTGATTCTTCTAGTTCTCCTATTCTTTCTTATAATTTATTTCTCTATTAATAGAGTTTTGCATTTTCATTTTCTAATTGAGTAAAGTTAGATAGCTTTTCAGCATCTTTCTTTTAAATTTCTTTTAAATGATGCTCAAAGTTGCTTTTTATTTAATATTTTTCTTTTTCTAAAGCATTAATTTTAATTAAATTCTCTTCATGTATCTTAGTCAATTATTCAACCTCATCCTAAGATTTTTGCAGTTCTTCCACAATCTCTTAATTTTATGTTTATAAATTTGATAATTCATTTTTTAATTAATTATTTTGTATTTAATACTCTTTATTTTCTGTTTTTTACTATGTTATTATTTAATCAAAATTTTTTGAATCTTAATTCTATTTTAATAATAATTCCTATTAGTAAAGTATTTCCGCATCCTTTTCTTTATTAATCAAATGTAGTTTTTCTATTTATTTGGTTAGTTCTTAGTTACTTAATTCTAATTTATTTAGTTAGTAATTTTAATTTTAAAATATTTATTTATTTTATCTTAATTAATCGATTTCTTCTTCTAATTGTTTTATTATTTAGTTCTTGTTTTCAAGATTTTTGAATAGTTCTTCTTATTATTATTATAATTCTTAATTATTTTTCTTCAAAATTATAAGTTCTTCAGTAAGTTCTTCTTCCTAATTCTAAAATTTTGCATTTTCTTCCTACAATTCACTTAATAATCTTGCATAATATTTTATATCTTATTCAAGTTATGTTGTGTTAAGTTTATTCTAATTTTACACTTTTAATGAATTAATTTCTTCAGAAAATATCTTAATTTATTATTTTTAATCATGCATCTGCTGTTTCTATTATTATATAATCATCTATAGATTTTCATTTTCCTTTTCTAATGAAGGGATTTTTTAAGAATCTTTCGCTAATTATTTTAATTTGGCTACCTCATCATCAAGTAAGCTTTTCTCTTAAACAAGTTAATTATTAAGATTTTCTAATTGTAGTAATTTTTCTTTATCTTATTAACTAGTCTTATTTCTAGATTCTACAATTTAATTCTACAAATTATTGATTTGTTTTTCTTTTGCTTATATTTGTAGTTGCAGATTTTAAATTTCTTGAATCTTTTATTATTCTATCTAATTTAGTAAATATAAATATATACATAAGCATTTTTATTGATTTATTCATTCAGTTTAGAAGACGATTGTTGTAGATGTAATTTTAATTCATCCTTATTAGATTCCAATAGTTAAATTTTTTCTTTTAATTGTTTTGTTTCAGTTTCCCTTTCTTCTAATTTGTTCATTAATTCCTTATATAGTATTTATTTTTTACATTTAGTTCATTGTTTTTCTAAATAGTCATATTTTATAAATCAAGTGCTTTATATAAATTTTCTCTCTCATTATCAAATCTAATTTCAATAGATTCTATTTCTTTTTATTATTATTATATTATTTCTTCATACTTCTTTCTCATTATACTCTGTTCTTATTAAGACTATCGAGATAATTGAGCTTATCTAAATTGATATTCCTTGAGATTTGCAAAGTATTTTTCTTTCCATTATGATAATTCTTTATTCAAAACTGATATTTCTTCTTTATAATTATCTTCTATTATTTAGATCTCATTAATTTCTAAAACGAATTATTTTATTTGAGATTGCTAATATATAATTTCTTTCTCTCTTGCCTTAAGTTTTGCATCTTATGAATCAATTCTAAATTGTAAATCATCAATTTTCTTTTTTAGATGAGACACATCATTGTCTCTTGTAATAATAAAACTTCCACTTGTTTTAGTCGAAATTTCATAGGACTTATTGTTTGCTTCATATGGTTATCTAATCATGATGATATCAAATACTTTGAACTTCCTCTTTTTATTGAATCACATCTAGAACGAATTTCATTGACTTTAGCTTTAGTTTCCCTTATCCCAACAATGAGATCTTAACAATTATTTTTCAAATTGCTTTCAAATAATAACTTCTTTCTATCCATTTAATTTTAATTTATAAGTTGTTTATCAACTGAATTTAAAAATAGAATTGTAATTAAATTTGAATGAAAATTAAAAACCAAAAAGCTCTTCATCAATTATATTATAATAATGCTTCTTTATTATAAACATTCATTAATAATTTGTAATAGCATAAATAATTTTTTAAAATTATTAGTAATCATTAATGTTTAAACTAATATAATTAACAATTTCCAACAATAAAGGATTATCATAATAAATTAAATTTGAGAAAGCATTATCGATATAATTCAAAATTGTAAATTGAGTAATTTTGATTGAATAATTGGCTTACAAGTTCGGTTCATAACTTTAATTTAACTTTAGAACATCTTAAAATTTTGTTTTAATTCCAATTAAAGGTTGGCCACTCACCAATGTTCCCTAATAAATTAAGAGGATTTAGCGGGAACAAGAGTTAATGCAAAATAAAGGGAGAAAAATAATAGAAGGTTATTGAAATTGATAATGAAATGGTACAAAAATTTGCTAATGTATTTTACATATTTAAACCGGCCAAATCTCTTAGGTTGTAAAGTTATTTTATAAATAAAGCATTTAATAATGATTGCTTCTATTATCACAAAGTAATTAATCTATTAAACTAAATGTTCATTATTTGAATAATATTTTTTAAGTCTATTAATATTATTTACTAATAAAGAATTAAATATTGTAAATTTTTAATCCTAATATGAAATGATATCTAATCAGTATGTTTATAAATTGAAAGGTTAATATATTTTTGGATAATCAAGAAAATCATAATAAATTTCAATTAATCTTATTTACTACTTAAATCAAAATTTTTAATGAATTGAATAAAAGTTTCTGAATTAAATTTAATTTAAAGATAAAATAACAATATATGATAGATGAAAAGATATGAATAATGCAAAAAGATTTTCAAAATTTAATGATCCAATTGATAATTATGAAAAAAAATTTGATTTTCTAAATATTGATTAAATGTAATAAATAAGTATTATTTTTCACTTGTGATTTTTTTATTTAATTTCAGGCATAGCAAAATGATTCTTGATAACTAATTTATTATTTTTCGCATAGGTCACAATTTAAGGTCCCTGATAAGTTTTCTATGGTTCAAACAATTTTTTTTAATTTAGAGTAGAATTAGCTCTTGTAGAATTTGAAGATGTTATTTTTGGTTAAACTAATTTACTTGGTTATCTTAATTATACAGCTTATTAGCCCACTATATTTAAATCTGCTATCTTTTTCTCTGATGCTTTCATTATTTACCAACCCTTTCCATCTTATGGATTTTCACTTATTTTAAGTTAAAGTGGTTCTTTTTTTACTATCTTTACTTCCTTTTCATAGTTTCTTAATTATTTAATGAATCCATAATTAGGTTAAATAACACTTCTTTTCTTCTTTACAAAATTAAAAGCCTCTGAAAAGCCTAATCCTTTAGTCTTCATTAAATATGCTATAACAACAGAGGCAGATCTAGAAACACCAGCAGCACAATGTACTAAAACTGACCCTTTTTTCAAACCTTCAATTATTTAAGTATTGGTGTCTTAAAATAATCTACCAATATTTGCAGTTTCGGAATCTAGAATATGATAAACCTATCTTTGATTTTATAAACTACTTTATGATTTATTCCAGCTTCTCTATACGAAATATCTAAACCAGTTGCAACTGTTAACACAGTCTTAATACCTTTTGAATCAAGAAGAGTTCTATCCAATGCAGCAGTAAAATCACCTAGCCAAAGAACATTCCCACTTTCTTCAATAATTTGATTCATCTATTGATAATTCGAATCAAATAATCTAAACATTTTTCGATTAATATTATAATTAATGACATTTATGATTATTATGTTATTAAACGGATATTAAACTTACGTATTTTATATTTAAATTATCACCAATCAAATTTAATGAAATAGTCTTCTTTATTAATTAGTGAAAGATAACTTGATTAATGTTATTTTAAAATTAAGGAATGTCCTTCATGTTAAAAACTTTTATTAATATTTTCACAAATAAGGAAAAAATAAATAAACAAGGTAAATATATATTATTTCTAAAGTCTTTATTACTTTGTTATTGATCTTGCTTGTTTAAAAATTATTTCCAGCGTATTTTTTTTTTAAATTTAGTATTTAAATCAATATAACACTTTTTCAAATCTTATTGAACACTGTAAGACTTAAAAATAGAAATAAATGGTTTGAATTCATCAGTTTTAATTCTTATTTGATTAAATCAATTAATAAATCATTATTTTAAAACTATAAATAATTTATATAAGAAAAAAAATTTTGACAAAAATATTTATAAAAGGGAAACATCACATATTAAATTATTGAATGAAACTTAGGGCAGTTAATTTAGATTTTTAAGCCAAATCTTAAATATTAAAGCATATTTCTATTTTTTACACTCAATCCAAATAGTATTTTATTTTTAATAGATAAGTCTAATGATTTCTATTTCATTTTTTCTTACAAAGACTTCAAATTTGGATTTAAATTTTCCAATTTCTTCAACCAAAAATATTCAACATTTTATTTTACTTAATTTTCACAAACAATTCTTACATTTTTATAGATTATCTTAAACCATATGAACTAAATCTTGATGAATATTTATGAAAAAGGATGAAATAATATTGGATAATCAAATAATATTATTTATACATTATAAATATTTGCCTTAATTGATTTTAATTATTTAAAAATATTTCATATGATGTAATAATTATCATATATTGAAAGTAAGTAAAATTAATACTAACTTAAATCAATATATTATTGATAGATGATATAGTAGGTCTTTAGGGCTATTATAGAGTTCATTTAAATTATCTTTTTAACGTATTACTATAAAAAAAAAATAATTCAATAGATAAATATAATAATTAATCTTATTTAGAATATAATAAAATAATAAATCATTTCTTTAATGCAAAATTAAAGCGCCTCTTTACAAATCAATGAATGTAAAAATAATGAGACGATATAAGGAACAAAATAATTTCGCTCTAAAAACAATTAAATAGATAATTAAAAAGAAAAAACATAGCCTGAATGTAAAAAAGATTCAGAAGGAACTAATTAAGGGAATGTATCAAGTTTAGTATAAATTAATAGAGTAAGGCTATGTCGAAAAAAAGGAATGAAGAGTATGATGTGACTACTTGTATCAAGAATTTAGTGTGTTTATCTTTGAGCATAATTAATGAAGAACTTTAATTTAATTGTTAATAACAGAATTAGAAAGAATAAATTTCTGAACAAAGTAAAGTTTTATAAAATAGTGATTAAAACGAGATAGAATCGTTTTAGTTACCTCCAACATCTTAATAAATTCCAACATAAAAATAAAAATCTCATAAAAAAGCAAAGAACAAAAAAAATAAAACAGATTCCTCATTAAAAATACCAAAAAATTAAACATTAACCCAAAAATAATAGGCATTGTAACCTTAAATTCCATAACAATCAAAAGAGAAATAACATAATTAACTATCTCCTTAAGAGCCTCATAAATTAAAACAGTAAATAGTTTAGTAAAAGTAAAAAAAGTAGTCTAATGTAACTTAGATAGAAAATTGTGNCACTCAATCCAAATAGTATTTTATTTTTAATAGATAAGTCTAATGATTTCTATTTCATTTTTTCTTACAAAGACTTCAAATTTGGATTTAAATTTTCCAATTTCTTCAACCAAAAATATTCAACATTTTATTTTACTTAATTTTCACAAACAATTCTTACATTTTTATAGATTATCTTAAACCATATGAACTAAATCTTGATGAATATTTATGAAAAAGGATGAAATAATATTGGATAATCAAATAATATTATTTATACATTATAAATATTTGCCTTAATTGATTTTAATTATTTAAAAATATTTCATATGATGTAATAATTATCATATATTGAAAGTAAGTAAAATTAATACTAACTTAAATCAATATATTATTGATAGATGATATAGTAGGTCTTTAGGGCTATTATAGAGTTCATTTAAATTATCTTTTTAACGTATTACTATAAAAAAAAAATAATTCAATAGATAAATATAATAATTAATCTTATTTAGAATATAATAAAATAATAAATCATTTCTTTAATGCAAAATTAAAGCGCCTCTTTACAAATCAATGAATGTAAAAATAATGAGACGATATAAGGAACAAAATAATTTCGCTCTAAAAACAATTAAATAGATAATTAAAAAGAAAAAACATAGCCTGAATGTAAAAAAGATTCAGAAGGAACTAATTAAGGGAATGTATCAAGTTTAGTATAAATTAATAGAGTAAGGCTATGTCGAAAAAAAGGAATGAAGAGTATGATGTGACTACTTGTATCAAGAATTTAGTGTGTTTATCTTTGAGCATAATTAATGAAGAACTTTAATTTAATTGTTAATAACAGAATTAGAAAGAATAAATTTCTGAACAAAGTAAAGTTTTATAAAATAGTGATTAAAACGAGATAGAATCGTTTTAGTTACCTCCAACATCTTAATAAATTCCAACATAAAAATAAAAATCTCATAAAAAAGCAAAGAACAAAAAAAATAAAACAGATTCCTCATTAAAAATACCAAAAAATTAAACATTAACCCAAAAATAATAGGCATTGTAACCTTAAATTCCATAACAATCAAAAGAGAAATAACATAATTAACTATCTCCTTAAGAGCCTCATAAATTAAAACAGTAAATAGTTTAGTAAAAGTAAAAAAAGTAGTCTAATGTAACTTAGATAGAAAATTGTGAATAGGAAAATAAAAAAGATTTAACAGACTATGATACTTAGTTTAGTCATGTAAGTTTAAAAATAAATATTGTAGATTGGAGCAAGAAGTACAACAGCAGGAAATTCTTAATCTGAATCAGATGATTGTCTGTAATAATCTGATGATAATAAGCAATTTGAATCAAGTGCATAAAAATTATCAAGTAGAGAAAAACTAAAGAAAAAAAACTACATTAATAATGGAGAAAAAGTTGGTGATAAATAATATCCTCATTCCACTTAAACAACACCAATTAAAAGAAAAAAATTAAATTTAGTAAAATCTAAAACTTATGATATTGATGAATTATCGAATTTTATTCAATAAAAAAGTTATCAAAATAGAATTAGAAAATAAATTTGTTTGAATAGACTTAATTATCTTATCTATACAAATTACCACCTTAATATGTATCCTTATGGATCTTTTGAAACTGGATTAGATTTAGAAATAAGTGATGTAGATGTTGGAATTTGGGGTTCATAAAATCTAAGTTATGCCTAGATAGTTAGTTTCTTATAACTATTGAATAATACTTTAAAGTAGACTCCATTTTTAATATAATCAAAGTAATTTACATAATATATGATTTAAGATTAATTTAAAGCAATATGCCAATACTAAAATTAGAGTTAAATCCTAAATCGAGTTTTTATGACGATGATTAACACATTTAATAAAATTGGTCCTATTTTCATTTAGATCAAAATGATTAAGGTATAAATAATATAATAACATAAAGGGAAAATCATTTAGGTAGATGTAAGTTGGATTTATCAATGGAGCAATATATATAATAATCCTCATTTAGGTTTTGCTTCGACTACAATTGTAAAAGATTGGGTTAGTAGATTTGCTTGGTATAGAGATATTCTGTTAATTCTAAAACACTTAGTTAAATCTAAAAATTTAAATGATGCTCATACAGGTATTAATTATATATTAATATTTGATAGGTGGAATAAGCTCATTTTGTTTATCAATAATGTTAGCAGCAATCTATTAGTGTAAGCATTACACTCAAAATGATAAAAAATAAATTCTTCTTGACTTTTTAAAGAAGTATGGTACTCAATTCGACCCATTAAAAGAGGGAATTTATATCGACAGTTATGGGTATCTTTTATATCTAAATTAGTTAATAACATCCATTTATAACTTTGGAAGAATGTCCTCCTTTTAATCCTCTCACAATTTATTCACCAATAAACGATTAAATTATTTCTCAAAAAGCTCATCGATTTTAAGATATATAAGAAGAATTTAAATAACTTTATGAACACTTAACTAAATCTAATAAGATTTAAGACTACTTTGATATGCCTTTATAAATGAATTAACCATTATTTATATGATTATATTGTGACTTATATTTTATAATTTTAATCAATATTTATCGAAAGCTTTATGAGATTTTGAGTAAGAAACACTTGTATTTGAACTATCAAATTTATAAGTGCAAGATATTTTGTTTATCTTACTATAATCCTTCATTTAACAATCAACCTTTTCCAATTACATGTTCTAAATAATGAAGAATTAGATCTGATTTCTTAAATGTTTTTTATTATATCATCAATTAAACAGTTCTTAATATATATTTAAATTTAAGCATAGCCAAGAAATTTATAATATATTATAAAAATTTAAATCTAACTTTTCTCTTTTAACTTTTAGATCTATTGATTTGCTAAATAAATACTTTGAGATTGATTATTGATCCTATTACTATTGCTATCAATTTTTAAATAAAATAATAGTTCAATAATTACTTCGTCATTTATTTTAATTAAATATTTTTATCATATAATGATTGAGAAATAACCAATAATATCACTTTGTGAATCTATTGTATCAGAATAAAATCTTCTTTCATCATAATTATCTAGTACAGATAAAAAAGGAATTAGTCGATTTTCATTCATCAAATGTGAATTAGAAGATAAATAAAATTATGCATTGAATAATAGAAATAGGATAAAACAATAACTCAAAGGTATAATATTTGGTATGAAAATAGGCAGATTATAATTAATAATTAAAAAACCATCTTATGATGAAAGGAATTCATTGGAAGAACTAAATGAATTAAGCAAAAAATTAGATGTTGATTTTAGTGATATTGATTCATAGAGCATTTGTGCTGATATTAAAAAATTTGAAGAAGAATATGAAATGATGGAAATTTTAGGTGAAGGTTGTTTAGGATTAGTTAAAAGAATTGTAAATAAAAAAACATAAGAAGAATTTGCAGTTAAAATAGTATAGACTTAGGATGATGAAATTATTAGAAATGTAAGTTTCATTAATATTATATTTAAGATGATAATTGAATTTAAATCACTATAAAAGTTAAATCATGATAATATTGTGAAAGTTCATAAATTATATATAGATTTTTACAATGGATTTTAATCTGAAAGTAAAGCATATGCTGTAATGGAATTAATTAAAGGAAAAGAAATGTTTGAAGTTATTAATGAATTAGGTCATTATTCTGAAAATGTTGCTAAGGAATTATTCAAATAATTATTAAGTGCCATAGAATATATGCATAGAAATGGAATTTGTCATAGAGATTTGAAACCAAATAATATCTTGTGTGTTTAAAGTATTTTTTATTATTTATTAGATAAAAATTAGATTAAAGTAACTGACTTTAATGTTAGTAAATTTAGTGATTCTTATAAAGAATTTGGAGATTTAAAAGAGATAGAAAAAATTGAAATGTGGACATATACTGGAACTGTCGCTTTTTCTGCTCCAGAAATATTTACAGGAGAAGGTTACAAGTATATTTATATTATATATAAATATAAAGTTAAATGGTTGATATGTGGAGTGCCGGTTGTATTTTATATTCAATGTTATCAGGATAATTGCCATTTATATCAGAATAGTAAATTAAATTATATTTTAGTTTAAATGATTTGATAGAATAGATTAAGGAAGCTTAAATTTAATTTCCAGATAATTTATTTAATTAAATTTCTAAAGAAGCTAAAGATCTTGTTTCATAATTATTACAAAAGGATTCAACATAAAGACCTTAACCAGATGATGCATTAAAACATGCATGGTTTTAGAATAGAATTAATGAATAAGAAATGTAAACGATGATAAATTTCGAAATATAAAAAAATATTCCTAGATTGACATCTAAATATTAAAGGAATAATTAAAAATCTAGAAGTATACTTTTACGATCTTCTTAAAATATATTATCATCAAAAATGGATAAATCAAATCTATAATAATCTGAGTTTACATGTAGTCCTGAAAAGCTTAGTAATAAAAAAAGCAACTTTTTTTCAAACTCTATTTTTGAAAGTTAATTACAAACTTAAATTGCAAATTTAAATTAAAATGATGCAACCTCTATAACAGATTTTGCAAATTTATAAATTATAAAAAATGCATCAAATTTTAGTGAGGACCTTGGTGATTTAGACTTTGTAAATCTAGAGTAATTTGTTGTATTCAAAAAAAAGGAAAATGAAAATGAAGAAATTTAATAGTGATTATTATAATTTATAAAATTTAACTTTATTTTTTAATAGAAAATGAATCCATTTAGTTAATTTGAAAAATCAGATGAAGATTATGAAATTCCTCCTTTTATAAATTAAATAAAATTTAATGAATTAATTAAATAAGAAAACTATTAAGATGCAAAAATTCAACAATTTGACAACTTTATCAATAATGATATTTCAATCATACTTAATTTAGAATATTTAGGAATTCAAAATTTAAATGAAAGAGTTTTGATTATAAAAGAAAATGATAGAATTTTAGATGTTAAGAGTAAAATACAAAAATAAGTCTTAAAGGATTACAATGTTGAATTTGAACTTATTTTAAATGAATATATTTTATCAAGAAATAACTCAACTGTTAAGGAAGAGTAAATAAAAAACAATAGTATCATCATGGTAATTATCAAAATTAAGAACTATCTCCCAATTCACATTTAAACAAATACTGGAAAAACGACAGTTATGGATTTTGATTATAGTTATCCTTAAAAGGTGATAAATTTAAAAGTAGCATATCAATATAAAGAAGGAATACCTCCAGATTAAACGCGTTTAATTTATAATGGTAAATAATTTGATGACAACTAATATTTAATAAAATATTTAAGAAATTAAGATGTTGAGGAGAAATTCAAAATTCACTTACTTCTAAAATTGGCAGGAGGGATGTAATTATTTATAAAAATGCCGACATAAAACTAAATTATTGTTACTTTAGAACTCTCCACATCAATTGATGAAATAAAAAAACTAATAGAAGATAGAACGGGGCTGTCGATATATGAACAGCGTTTAATATTCAAAGGAGTAGTATTATAAGAAGGTAAAACTCTTTCTTATTATAATATGAAAGCAGAAGATATGATACATGTAATATTGATTTCAAACGATTAAGAGGATAACAACGTTTCCTTTTTTTTTGAATATCCTAATCGAAATATGTTACTATAATTAATGATTGATAAAAATTTGCAAGTTAGCTACTTAAAGGAAGAGTTAAGGTTATAAACAAAAGAAGATTTCTTTCTATTAATCTACAAAAATTAAGTTGTAGATGAAAGTTGGGATTCTTAATTAATTAAAATTTTTGAACCAGATTCAACTTTTATTGTTGTGAATTAAGATTGGGAATATAAAGGAATTTAATTAACTATGAATCTTTCTGATTTAACCATTTAAGGAATCAAAGATTTACAAAAAAGTCTTAATTTTTTACCAAGTCAGTTATAATTGAATCAATTCATAACTTAATGTATGGAAATTATTCCTCATAAAAAGGAGGGATTAGATATATATTAAAAATGTCCTATAGAAAATATTCTTGCTATTAAAATATGGACTAGTAATCTAGTTTATAGATAAATTAATATTGATTTATAAAATGGGTTTTATGATAAATGGAAAGTTTTTTTAAAAACTTTATTAGCTGGTCTTAAACATTGTCCTTATTTTTGTGGTACAGGATATAGAGGAATTAAAAATTATAAGAACTTGGAGCAATATTAATAAGGAAAATAATTATAATGGTGTTAGGTGTCTGGTCTTTCTAAACTTGAAGAAATAGCAAATAAATTTACAAATACGGAAGGAACATTTTTTGAAGTAAAATTACTTACTGCTAAAGATATATCAAGTATTTCATAATTCCCAGATGAAGAAGAAGTATTATTACAACCATTCACATGCTTCATGGTTGAACGTACATAGGTGAATCACAATAGTCCCTTAATAATTAAATTAAAAGAAATTCCATATCCTAAATCAATCGATAATGTCATTCTTTGGGTAGATGATAACCCAAAAAATAACCATATTTTTATTTAGGATTTAGAATTAGAAAATCCAGAAATATCAATTATTTATTGTCTTTCAACTGCAGAAGCAGTAAATATTATTAATTTTTATCGAGTTATTGTTACAAAAGTAATAAAATAATTTAGAGTTGTGACAGATATGGTTAGACTTGAAAATAATAAAATGAATTATTATGCTGGAATAGATCTTATTGAAATACTTTATAAGTAGTTTTAATTTTAAAATTAAATTTTAGTTTATTGTTCAGATGAAAAAAACGCTTAAAAGAATTTAATTTAAAGAGGTGTACAAGGTAATTATTAAGTAACCAATTCACCTTAGAAGCTAAAATAATTTATCAGATTTAAATGAAAATAATATATATTCGATTGCAATTAAAATTAATTGATAAATATTATATACAATTAGGAAATGATTATATCTTTTTGAATTAAATTGACAACTATAATCTTTTAATGGAATTTTGCTTCTAAACTCGAAGAATTATAAAATTAAATAATTTATAAAATAACGTAAATAAAACTTATAATAATAAATGAAATATTTTATTTAATTTATATTTCAACTCTAACTTTTAATATAAAAATAGATTCCTGCTCCAATTAATCCAGAAAGTGCAATTAATGCAATTCCATATTTAGGATGATAAAATAGCCATGCAAAGGCTATAGTCAAAAGTGAAAATGGAATAGAAATAATAAAGCTGACTAAAAAGAAAACAAATCCTGTGATAGAAGCTAAAAAGTTTCCAACTAAAGGGAACAATGATATTAACCATGAGATAGGAGAGAATATTAAGCAAAATCCAATTCCCTATAAAACATGAATAAATTATATACCATTAACACATATCCACCAATTCTTTATGCCAAAGTGAAACATGCATTTTCTTCTGCTTTTTTTTTAAACACTTAATTTTATGTTAAGATAGTTTCATAGATCCAATCAATTTCAGTAAGAGGTTTTTCAAGTGCTCTACATACTTTACAGCAAAAACAACAGCAAGTAGCACAAGAGCATTACATGTCTTCTAAATTTTCATCTCTAGCTAATGTTTATTCAAATTTATCATGAATGACAAATGGTGTGAATGTATCATTTTATTATTGAGAAACAACAGTAGTAGGACCAGTTTTGGATGCATTAAATGAGACTCTCAAATCATTCATGGTAACAGTTCCTTTATTTTATTAGAAATATATATATTATCCATTAGCTTCACTACAATATTATATTAATATACTAATTCTAAAAACCTCTAACTAACCCATAGAAATTAGAAACTGATTATGCATTATTGCTAGCCATAGGAATACTTTCCTTAGCATTTGTTTATTCAGCCAAAGATTTGCTCATTAAATAAGCACCAATACGAACATTTAAGTTAACTTGTGTTTCTTATTCAACAATCCATTTTGTTTTATCATTAAAATGTCCTTCTCCACAATCTTCATGAAAAATTGTGCTCCATTCCTAAACATAATAATAAACAGTTCTTTTATTTTCTTCTCTAGATTTGCGAACCCATTAATACATTTCTACAGTTCTGACTAATTTGATGCAATCTTTTAAAGATAAACCAAATGCAGCATCAACAACAAGATCATTGGTTCTGCTTTCACCTATAAATTTATTTAGAATTAGAGAATACCATTTGTGTGAATCAATTAATGATTGGTATTAGGATTTACTTCAGCTGAGTTAACTGATGTACATTATTTCTTTGCTTCTTCTAGTCTGTATTCTGTTATAGCCTATCTAAAGTTGTTATGTAATAATTAAAAACCTTCTTTCATTATACCATAACATAGCAAATGCTCCAGTAACACATAGGAATCCAAATATAACGGCTGTTATAGGGTTTCCACTTTTATGGCTAGAATATAAATGCTTATTTTGATGATCTAATTTTAATATATTTTATATACCTTCAAGATGTCCTCTTAAATGATTACTTGCATCACAGGAGGATATTATAATAGCAAATAATGCAAACACAATTATATAATGATTAGATTAAGATAATCTTATCATTCTTTTAATTTAATAATAATTATATCATTCAAATCCTAATTGCATATATACTTTGCAATAAATTTTAATCAAATAAATAATAAATTAAACCTTGTATCTCAATGAAATAAACTCAATAAATTATATTTGTAATTAGAATTCTTTAGGATAATATTAGCAAAAGATGATATCATATTAAACAACTATTCTTGTTATATATATAAAACAGTATAACTAAAACTTGAAAATATATATTTTTTATAAATTAGTTATCAAACTTAACCCATTGCAATACCATAACCAAACTTATAGGAATCTTTACGGTAATCTGCGATTGCACATAATTTTAATTGATAAGCAAATCCTTACAATGTTAAAGCAGAGCTGAACTTCATTTTAGAATTGATAGTTACGATGACTTCTGAAATGGCAAACTTTTATCTATAACCCTTAAAAAGATTAAATAAATTCTATTACAAGAATAGTTTTGGATTCTCCTGTCTAATTAGAATATTCAAGTTCAGACATAAAGTATGCTTTGTCCAAAAGCTAAATTATATAATAAATATATACTCTATGATTATATGCTAAAATCAATTAATCAGCAGCTCCAACATATTAGGCAAACAAATTCTACCTTTAACTGATTCCGAATTTCATTGCATAACTCATTAAAGACATATTTCTTTCAGTCTTATGTATTTTAATTTAAATACCAATGTCATCATTTCATATCCTAAAACCAATCTCTTTCCAATAGTTTACATCATGTTAAAACTATATAATCCAGTTCCTAATTTGATAGAATGTACATAATCTTCTCCAGAAATGTCACAATCAAAATGTACTTATGAATTGGTAGGATTAGAATCTAAATAGAAAGCACTGAATCTATTTGAATAATAGAATTATAACACAATACCTAAGATTGAACATTTCATTTAATTTTTTGATAATGGCAGCTTCTAATTTACCACTAGAATCCCATCTACCTGTCATTATATATGATGGTTGATCATATGGAGTTCTAAGCTATCCTCCTAAATATTATGCTGCTAAAGTGTAACTTGGAACTGCAGGCTATTTCATAGGATTAGGATTAGGAGCCTTTCCTTTATTCTAAATTTTAGATATAATTAATATACAGATGGTGGAATCAACCAAGAATGAGCTAAATGAAAATTATTTGATAATCCTCCTGCTACTTCAAATTTAAATCCTTTGATATGTTCTACTTTTTTTGTAACAGCCCTAACATTATTCAATAAACCATCAAAAAGTGGAGGTCTTCTTGGGTAACGATTTCTCATTAAAGGTGATACACCTATATCTTCATCGTCATTTATTTTCAAATGTGGATCTTGTTAGGCAAATGCTGGATTATCCATGTCGACCTATTCTTTGTTTATTGTTGCCATTATTAATTTTTAATTAATTTATTATGAATTTGGACAATCATAATGCCAATGAACATAAACAAAATAAAAAACATCATTATTATGATTAAGATTGGCCACAATAGTAATTTACCTTATTATCAAAATTCACTCCTCAATAGTTTTATCTCTTAAAAATATAACAAGATCTGTATTCAATTTCTTACCTGATTAAGAAATTTAAGATAAAAATAAATCAAAATATCCTTTAAGAAAGTTATCAATTGTCGATACTTTAGAATTATAGAAAGATGACCCTAATCATGTAATTATCCACCATTTATTTAATTATATCTCAACAAATGAAATAACATCTAAATAACTAATATAAACATAAATTTTTATAATCATATCTTCCTTCCTGTTATCGACCTCTATATCTAATATTTTATTACCCTTCTTTTTGATATATACTTTATCCAAATTCAATCAATTACTTTAATATTAAAAAGTTTCTCATTTCTAATGTAATTGTAAAAAAAGTAAATACTTAAAAACTATTGAAAATGCTTTTCAAATAATAATTGGGTTTTATTCATTGATATTTTAAGTTTTTTCTAAAGTTGGAATTGCACTGATTTCACTGAATAAAAAAATAAAATTGATCATCAAAATAAAGATCTTAAGCTGTTGAAGAAACTCTTCTTAAAAATCCAGAAGCACTTGCTCCTATTTTTTAATAATAATAGACAATAACTATAAATCATATAAGGTATTTATTAATCTATTATTTTGAAATAGCAACTAAAAAGGTTGTAATTGTAAAAAATCTGAATGCAAAAAAAATATTGTGAATTTTAGAGCATCAATCAAAATTGCACTGATTTTTGTAAATGTTAAATTTTTTAAATAAAGAAGAAGAATAACTATAAATTCAACTATAAAAAAAAGAAAACAATTTCCTTCAATATAAATTATTCAAAAAGAATATTTAATAATAAAAAAAAAAGAACTTGTTTGATTTAAATAGAAATTCGTTTAAAACATAATTAATAATGTTTATAATCATTGGACTTTGCTTAAATTTTTTAGTTCTTTTATTAATGGCAAAATATTCCTTCCTTCTTTCTATTATTCTTATATCTTTTAACTTGCCCAAACCATAAAAATTTCATCTTCCTTCTCTATCTTTCTCTATTTCTCTTCTTGTTAATCTAATTGTTCAATATATTCTTTTTCTCTTTAAACCTTAAAACATTTATATTAGTTAAACTACCTTCTTTTCATCTATTTAATTTTATTAAAATCTTGCATTTTAAACTCTTCTTTCTCTTTAAGCTGTAGTTTCTGCTCTTTCTATTTCTTCTAATTCTTTTCCTCTTTTTTCCCAATAAGTCTAAAATTCTTTTTTATGATAATCAACAGCTTAATTTGATAATAAAACAAAATACATCTTGATTCTTTTTCTTTTACTTCATCCTTAATTTTTCTACTATACTCTATTACTTTAAACATTTGCTCTTTCTTCTGCTTTTTAATTTTTTCTACTTCTTCAGCCTTCACTTAAGCTTCAATAATTTATTTATTCAAATGTTCTTCTTATGCTTTTTTCACTATCTCTAATTATTATATTTATCGGTCAATTAGTTTTTATCTCTACTCCTATTTTTCATGAAATTTTAAATCTTCTCTAACTTTTCTCATTTCAGCTATTCTTTATTTCTTTTCTGCATGCAATCTTATCTTTTCATCTTATTCTTTCTCTTTTATTTTTTATTAAACTTTAAAATCTTTTAATTAATCATTTGCCAATTAAACTAATCTTTAATTCTCTAAAATCTTTTCTTATTTTAATCTTTGTATTTTTTAATCTTCTTCTAAAGCATCTTTAACTTTTTATTTAATTAACTCTCCTTCAATTCTCTCTTCTTTTAATTTAGTTAGATATTTTTCTTTCATTTCTTCATGTTATCTATTAATATATAATGTAATAATACTTATGCAACATATCCTTTTATTCTTTTTTCTTTTATTATTGATGTTTCTATTTTACAATTTATTTTTAATCATATTCATCTAGTTGTTCTTCTAAAATTTATTAATAAATCTCTTCTTATTATTTAAGAAGCTCCTTCTTATATTTTTCCATTATAATTTATTCATCTCTTTCCTATAATACATCTGAAAAAAGCATTTTTCCATGAAAGGCTTTAACCCTATCACTGTCTTCATAAATTTATTTGTTTGCTTTTTCTAATGTAATTTTCTTCTGTTCTTTTTAAAAAATCTCTTCTTCAATATCAATTTATCTTCTGTCTTCTTCTGCTGCTGCAAATTTTTCAAATCTATGTTAATCTCTTTTTTATTTATAGGCAGCTATAGTAGTTGGCCAACGTTTCATCCTTTCTTCTGAATTTGCCTTCCTAAAAATTAAAAAAGTTATACATTCTCATTTTATCAAGTAATCGTTCTTCTGTAGCTAAATTACCACCTTTAAGTTTTCCCCTTATATGATTTAATTCTGAAAGAGGAATAAGAGTTTGAGTTTAAGTCTTTGAAAATTGATTTTATTATTGTCCTCTTGATGTATTTGATAACATATATTTTAATGATTATTTATTAATCTAAAAAATTATTATGAAAATGTTTCATATTTATTTTTTGTAAGTATTTAATTTAAGAGATAATATGATTTAAATTCATAGACTTAATTATAGTATTTCTTTTATTTAAAACTTAAGTTATTTCATCTTTATAATTAAATCATATTTTAGTTTAATATGGAGTATAAAATATTAATAAATAAATAAAATATCACCACTATTTGATATATGAATTAAATATAATATATATAGGATTATAAAATGTTGATATTAATATTAAGTTTAAGAATAGATAAATTGAAATAAAGAGTAGTTTAATAATAA
This sequence comes from Paramecium sonneborni, assembly GCA_905182985.1. Taxonomy (NCBI): domain Eukaryota; phylum Ciliophora; class Oligohymenophorea; order Peniculida; family Parameciidae; genus Paramecium; species Paramecium sonneborni. Next base: position 40,013 of record CAJJDN010000070.1, read on the forward strand.
ATGATATATAAAAAATGAAATATCAATCTGTCCATCGAATTCTTTTACCATCTGCCCATTCTCCTCTTTTAGTTGTACCATCAGCTTTAATAAAAAGTCCTTTTCCCTATTATTTACCATCAATCCATTATCCAATGTACTTTCTACCATCACTCCAAATAAATGTTCCATGTCCATGTTTTTTATCTTCTCTATATCTAATAATATTAATATAAAATATATTACTCTCCCTCATAAGATCTACCATCAGGCCATTTAGTTAATCCATATCCATGCATTTTATTCTTTTACCAATCTCCATTATATTGTCTTTTATCTGCCCAAACATACAATCCTATATTTAATTTTAATAAATCAAATACCTTTTCCATGAATATCATTTGCTTAGAATTCTCCATCATAAAAAGAACCATCAATAAATTCTAATCTTCCTTTTCCATGTTTTTTACCATCTATATATTATCCCTTATATTTAGATCCATCTGGCCAAGTTTCTTCACCAAATCCTTCTTACTTGTCATCTTTCCATTATCCTTAATATGTTGCTCCATTACTATGATAATATCTTCCAAAACCATTAGCTTTATCATTAGCCCATTCACCATCATATATATCTCCATCTGCATGAATTAACTTACCTCTTCCACAAGCTTTATCATTAACCCATTCTCCTTCATATACTGATTAATCTGGCCAAACTTGCCTCCCCCAACCATTTTTTTATTCATCCTTCCATTATCCAGTATATATTGCTCCTGTTTCCAGTGTTACAGGTTCACATTTCTCAAGAAAAGAATCATGTTATAATTAAGTTTTTATCTCTTCAAACTTCTAATTTGATTTCTTTAATTGTTCATAATGATCGTTCTCATAGTGCATTTATCCAACATTCACATCTGAAGATTGTTGAGATTATCTAACTGAATGTCCTGATCCTTTTAAACCTTAATCTATTTATTATTCCACATCTGATTGTTGTACATGATTTCCATTAACTATTGTATGATCAGTGTTACTCTATCCACATATTCCACTACAAGCACCCATTATTATTATTATTATTTAGTAAAATTATTTAATTTCATATATGAAAAAATAAATGAATTCTCTAACAATTCTCATTTTAACTTTAACTTTATTCATTCCTAAAAAAACAACCATATTATTTTTAATCCTAATTAGAAATCTTATCTTAATATTTTTATTATTAAAGAATATGAAAAGTAATCTAAGTTTTCTTAGTTTATTCTATCTAATATTCATAAATACATTTTATAACACTATTAAAGTATTAATTATATCTTGCTTCTATATAATTTTATTCCTTCTTATTTACTTTTAATTGTTCTAAGAAATTTTATCTATTAAAATATAGTCAGTAAAATCAAGTTTATATAATTATTTTAAATTTGAATTAATTTTCTAAACAAATATTAAATGTTATTTTAGTTGTGATTGGATCTTCATTTGATAAAATTTTAATGTGTGCATATATGAGATCAAATCTTAACCTCGATTGAATATAAAATACTTTTTTTATTGAATATTTAACGGCATATCAAAAATTCTTTGTTTTTTTAAAATATAATGTCATCAATAATAATTTTAAAACCAACAAAAAATAAATAAGAAAACATCTTTCATTGAGATTTCATTTTTCATTTTGATTTTCAAATGCTTATTATTAATAATTGCATAAAAATTTATATTCAAATTTGATTTTTATCTTTTAAAGTAATGTAAGTGGTTTGAAATTATCAGATCAAAATAAAAAGAATATTTATCACAAGTTTGATTAATGAAATGATAATTGGAATAGATGAAAATAGATAACTGTAGTTAAAACTACCAAAATATTCTAATAATTATTAAAAAACTGTTAAAAATTTTAGGACAAATTAAGTAAGTAGAATCAGAGGATTAATAAAAATTTTGAAAAGCAATTTGAAAAAAATTAATGTAGACAAGTATTAAATAGAAAAATGATGTAATGGAAAAAAGGAACAATTTTTTCTCAAAGAAGACTCTAGAATTAAACTCATCTCCCACTATTTTATTGTATTTATAAGATCATTTTTTCAACCCACTAAAATATATCTTTTTCTTGAAGGACAAATAAAATTAACTTAGATAATCATTATTTAATATTAATATTAATGAATTCATTTGTTAAAATATTTTTTCTTAATTCTATTGTTTACCAAAATTGTATAACTGATGATGAATAGGATTGCAAATATACAGATTTTTCAGTTGTTGGATCAAGTGGTTCAACTTTAGCCAGATGTGGCTCAGGTCCTAAAAGTTTGTATATGGGACCATATGGTTTAAAAACATCAGTAACTTTGACTATTACAAATTTTCCTCCAAATAACTAAATGGAACTTTAGATTGGGATATGGAAAATAGATTCTTGGGATGGAGAAGTTTTTGAGATTTATGCAAATGATATTCAAATCGATAGTATAATTTAAATAGCCTCTCTTGGTGTTAGCACATGCAGAAATTTATGGGAAGATATTTGTTAATCTTTTTCAGTTAAATGTTAAATGAATGGAACTGATTTAACAATAAAATTAAAAGATAATTTCGACCAAAGTTTATGGGATGGTATATTTTGAATAAAAATTAAAGAATCTTGGGGATTTAGAGATTTTATTTTGAAACTTTCTGTTCCTTGTGTTAATTTTTATAGCGAATGTAATTATTCTGGAAAATTATTTTAAATATGTAAAGGAGAGTAAACTAAAAGAGTAACCAGAATACCTTATGAAATAAAATCGGTTCTTATGGCTCCTAATATTATAGTTAAAATAAAAGATCCAAACTACTATGGAGGAGTATTATAGTAGTTTAGTACTTCATAATCTTGTATAGAAAGCTATAAAATATTATATAATAATAAAAATTAGTTTCCAAAATATATCCCGTCATCATGATTAATAAGATATAATTTTATAGAAATTGATCAATTTCATTACATATTTTTCTAATTTTCTAATTTTCTCAGTATTTTAAGTTATCCAAAGATTTTAGTAAAAATTTAGTTTTAAAATAAAAACTTAATTCATTATAACATTAAAAAAGCCCATTATTATAAACTAACTGAATTTAAAAATTATATCTACAGACAATAAATCACATAATTAATCTTGAATGAATTACATTGAACTGAAATGGATTTGTTTAGAGATATTTTCATATTTATTATTTTATATAAAAAAAATTAGATTTAATTTAAACTATTATTCTCCTTACAAGATTGTGCTATTTTAAAGTACTTTTTCTATTTTAACGAATGTGGTTAAACTAAATCATTTAGAGTACATTCTTGAACTATCAGAAATTTATAATTTAATATAATAAATATTTTAATTTACTGTTAAGGATCTTAAAATAACTAAAATAGAATAAATGGTCATTAATTTAACTTTTATAAATATTTGAATTATCTTTTTTTCTTTATTTATTGAAAACGTTCTTTGAAAATCCTTTTAATGATAAAGATATTATATTTAAAATAATAGTTTCAATATATCAAAATTTAAAAAGATTTCATTAAATTTGAAAATGTATCCAAATCCAATATTAAATGTTAAGCATCCATATGACATAATACAGGTTTGATTTTTTCTAAAATTTAGTGATCAATATCTAAATTTATAAATTGACTTGATATTTATCCATCCTTATCATTATCAAGTTGATTAAAAACTCTTTTCAATATATTTTAATCTTATTTTAATTAAATCTTTTGCGAAGCGAATTCATATATTTTTTTTTTCTATTGTATTCCAATCATTTATGCTAATTCATAATCTTCTTAATCAATTTTTTTGCTTACTTTTTTATAAATATTATCTTTTGTTACTTTAGGTTTAAAATCATGGGATATAGGTGAATTTGATTCAATTCTCAATTATTGTAATCTTTTTTCTGATTAATTTTTTTATGATATTAATCTATTTGCTAAATCAATTTGTTCTTATCTTGATCTTTTTGGATGTAACTAAATATTTATATTAGATTCAATATCTGTCACACATTTGACATTCTTTAATGTATTTTTTTTTAATAACAAATTTCCCTAAGACTTTTATCCATTTAGTATAATATTACTAGAATTTCTTTAATGTATTTATGTTGTAGATGGTTTCTTTTAAATTTATCCCCAAACTGTATTGTGTAATGTTTCATATTCATTTTTTTCTAAATTAATTGCTAAAATTAATTACTAACTTATGCAGATTTTAAAAATGCAGATTATGATTAACATTACTTTAATGAATTTGATTGAGATACAAATTTCTATTTGGTTTGCTTTTCTTAAATTTTCAATTGATCTCTTATATGATCAATTATAAATTATTTTCCATCCTCTTGAATATTATGTCTGTCACAAAAAAATTCTGCAAGCATTTCAATATCATCTCCTTCATAGATATGAATGTATTCAGGTTTATCACCAGTGTCTAAAGTAACTATGGCTTTTAAAGCACTCATGGAATTTTTTGAAATATTTATTAATTATAAGTGTATTTATTATAATGGATTAGATTATTATTTTATTATTTTTGATTAAAGAGATTAGAAATTATATAAACATTATATAGTTTAAATATCTGTGTAACATTAATCATAAATTTATTTAAAAATTTATATGAATTTTTTTAAACATTTTTGTTTGAGTCACAACTTCATATACATCCATCCAACATTTTTATATTTATATATAAACCGTTTAATAGCTAGTAGATTCTTCTCAATTATTAAGATATTAATTATCTCTGCCTATATATTTGAGGTGTATTTAAATTACTTATTAGAACTAATATCAATTCTACAGATGTGATTTTGTAGTGAATTGTTTCATTTAACTCAACAACTAAGTTTTATTTAAGAAATTTATAAAAACAGCACAATGTTGATAAGAATAGTTGATTATATGTTATAAAATATGTTATCTGATCATCATAATATAATCAGATCAAAATTGGAAATGGTTTTCGTAAAAGTCTAAAAGATAAATAGCTTATATTACTTCATTTTTTAGCGATTTAATGTGCTAATTGCGTCTTAAATTTTAACATTTTTGTAGGATCATTAAAATCGATTTTCTCAACGGTGAAATAAAAAATTGCGGAATTAGAACTATTTGATTTTGTCGCTTTGATTGTTTCTGGAGTATTTGTATTCATAATAGATATTTTATGTTAAATTATTTATTAAAAAGAAGAAATACATAGATTTTGCTTTGTAGTTGATTAAGTATTACCTTTTTAGTATTTTTTCGATTGATCCGAGTTAGTAATGCATTTTTTTATAGTATTCCATCAAAAAGGTAATGATGCTAAGAAAGATATTTTCACTATTTATATAATTTTTGACATTTATCTTAGGAGTTCTATATGTCAAGAGAGGATCCACAAGTTCATTTGTTGTAAATAAAATAATTTAATTGAGAATATCAAAAATAGACAAAATGGTAAAAAATATATACTATTATCTCATTTGATATTATGTAATTATTTTGAAGTATCAGATGTTTTGAGAACTCATCTAGTATTTGAATATATATATAATATAATTAATTTAGATAAAAACGGAAAATGAGATTAATATTAGTTCTATTGATAGTGACAATAGTTTCTGCAACAATGGCTCCACCCATTACTAGTAACGATAAAAAATGGGTAAGATCATCAATTGAAAATAATGATTGTCATAAAGATTGTAAAAGAGCAGATGGACATGTTTGTGCAGGATTACATAAATCATAATGTTGTTAAAGACATTGGTGTTTATAAGATGAAAAATTACATGATGTTTGGAGCTGTAGAACTGGATTGTATTATAATATTTTTAATAAATTTAGCGAAATTCATGTTGATTCATGTAATGCATTCCCTAAAAGAGATGCAGGATTTCTATAAGAAACAGATTGATATAAGCAATTAATAATCATTACATACCAAAAAAAAATTATTATTTTCTTTTTGCTTTCTTATTCTTCAAATTAAATTATAAATATAAAGCAGATCAATAATATTATGTATATATAATTTCATTTATCTCAATACTTACTTAGAATTTTAATTTATATTTATTATAATAAAATCTATGTTGTGCCTTCATTTCAAGATTCATACGTATTTATTTCAAAAAGTGAAAATTTTAAATTATGAAGATTTTCTAAATTTACTTATGCTATTTTACAACAAGCTCATGAATAAATTTTATTAATTATAGATATTAAATTTATATTATATACTAATTACACGCGTGATTTGATTAATAAAAATAATTAACAAGAATAGATTAAAAATGGTACTTATTGTTATAGATTGTAGCCATCTGCTTAAACTATGAAATTGAGAAGCAATAATTATAAAGAAAACATTCATAAATAAGGAAAAGTTCCAAAATCATTACTTGTAATATAAATTGTATGATAATATGAATAGAAAAAAGAAGAAAATTTACCAGTGGGTCCAATATTATTAGGAGTATTCTTGTTTGTAGTTGTTGGATCAGGTATATATATTATTTATTATATGAAAGCCTTGTTTTAAATACTCAATGTAGCTTCAAGTGGATAAGATGTTTGATATATATATTTGCTATATCATTATTTTATCTAAAGAATACAGAAACTACAATCTAATGCAGTTATCACACATTTTTCTTTATACATACTAATCTTCATAGTCTTTGCTCTCAATTTCATAATTTTATCCCATTTATTAAATTACTCATCTGTTATCCATATATCTATAGTCATATATAATATTATACGTCCATCTTCACATCCTAATATTACAGATTCTTCATTTAAACATACACACCAAGGACTTAACTTTTTATCAGGAAATGTTATCTTTTTTATTTAATGATAATTTTCTAAATTCCAAACTGTGATCTCAGATCCAAATCCAAATAATTAATTTAATCTAATTAACAAAGCATATTAAGGTTATGGTGTTTCTATCTTTTTTAAAGGAGCATTTTATTCATATTACCAAAAATAGATTAAATTTTGCCTTTAAGATCTACCCTTTAATTCATACAAACTAAAACAAAACATTGATTTTCTATTTATTAAACACATTGGACCAAAAGTTGAACCTTATATTTTATACTTAACTAATTTGCCAGAATTCAATTTCCATTAATATACATAATTTTAAGAAATTACCTAAAAGAATGTATTTGTTGCAAATATTGATTAAGTTTATTCACAATAATATAATTTACTTGGAGTTCCTTATGATTCTTCAAATTCCATTTTATTTGCTACATATTAATTATTTACCAATTCAAATAATTTTATATTATGTACATATGCTAATACTATTTTATTATTTCCTATTTAAATACAATCATAAACTCCATTCTTCTCTTAATAAATATATTATTTAATAATCTGTTTCTAAGGATCAAATATTATAAATGGATTGTAATCACCTGCTGCTATTCCTAATAAATTTTCACTCAACCATGTAATACTATACATTCGCTTAAATTTAAAAGTTGTTGGAATCTCAAAGTTATTTACTTTTTAAACATAATTTTAACTTAAAATTGGTATATCTATCTATTTTATCAAAATTTAATATGTTTAATCTAATTAATCTATTTATTCTTATTGATCTAATTATTCTAATTAATCTGTTTATTCTAATTGATCTGTTTATTCTAATAAGTTTGTTTATTTTAATTAATCTTTTTATTCTTTAATTTTATTTGGGGTGTTAATAATATCTTAATTTTCTTCAAAATTTATTGTTTATACTTCTTAATTCATATTTTACTACGAATTAAATTATGATAAACATCTTTAGATTAAGTTTTCGAAATTTTAAATTTCTTTCAATTTCTCCTTTATTACCTTTATTTAATCTCTTGTTATATAAAAATTAATTAATTGAAATAAATATTATTAATCTTGATTTTGCAAAATGGAAATTAAATTTTCTAATTATGTTTTCTGAGAGACTTTATTAATTTCAGAATATTATGATTTGATACTTTCGATAAGCATTTCTATTTAACTCGGTAGTTTCTCATATAATATTGTTAGAATTTATTAAATTAAAGGTTAAGCCTTGTTTGTGAAATCTGCTAAATCTGTTTTTAGGATAAATTTATGAGATTCAATACATTCAATATCATTGCAAATATCACAAACTTCCTAAATTTTTGATTACTCTATCAAATAACCTATTTTCTAATGACAGCAATTATTTATCATTAATATTATATTAGTATTTCATTTAATGCAATAATTATTTTAATTATTCAATTTAAGAGCTAAGAATATTATCTATAGGTTTCTTTTAAATTATATTATTAATGCCATAAGATGACATTATAATGTTTTAATAATTTATTCTTATAAATTGATTGAATCAAAGAATATATAGTAATATAGACATGAAGTCAAGAAATTTGTAAACAATGTTTTCTATAATAGTACTAAAATCTAGAGAAATTATCTTACATTCAATTGATGATCAATATTTTTATTAGAAAAGTGATATATAACTAATCTTAAAATCGATATTTTTATTTACTAATATTGCCTTCCAAAATAAATTAAAATAATATTTAATCTCATATAAAATGTTTTATATTTTTGCAGTGTGATTAGAAGTCAAAGATAGGGTGAATTCTTATCATTCTGATAACTATTCTTTTAGAATATTCAAATATATGTTAAAGAACATTACTTAAAAAAAAATAAGAAACTCAAAAAGTACAAGTTTCTTAGGATTCTCTAAATAGTTTTACAGAGTTATTTTAATTTGATAAAAAATATAATTATACAAAATTTATTTGAATATAGACAAGGATTAAAATTAGAATAAAGTTTTTTAAGATATATAATATAAATTTTGGTTTTGATTAAAAAAGACGTTAATTAATTAACAAAGAATAACATGATTTAACCTTTAAAATAAGGAGAGTATAATTTCGAATAAAAGAATTATAAAGGAGAATATGAATATTAAATTAAAATACTTAAATCTATAAAATGACAGAATAAATTATTAAATAATACTTTTAATTGAGAGATCATTTTAATTAGTATTCAATTATTTTGATTTATCATAAAAGAGGTCTTCTAGATTAAGAGAGATGAATAAAATATAAGATATTGAGTTTATCAAGAAAATAAAATAATATTGATTTTAATTTTTAATAGTTTATATAAAATAGTGTATAATGAATAAGTTATAAATAATTTGATATTTTTATAAATATTTTAATGAAAAAAGAGAAGGATAATTAAGAACTTTTAATAGGAAAAGATTGGGATGGCAATCAAATTGATATTGATAATGAAGATCTTCATAAGGCAGAATATATAGATGTTTAGGCTATGTTAAATGATACATTAGATAAATTAGATAAAATAGAGAAGATAGAAATATTTATGACATTCTTAAATTTTACAACAAAAGCATTAGCTCTTTACCTTGTTCTAATTTATTATGACACAGTTTTCAAATATGATTCTCTATTGTTATTTAGTTATTTATTATACGCATTACTTGAAGTGGTAGCATTTGGAGCAGCATTTGCAGTAGTATTGAGTGCCCGTATAATTTCAGCTTTATTAGGAGTAAACGTATTTTATTTAGGTTAGAAATGTACTATAATTAGATAGCTTCATTTATTTTCCAATTTTATACTCAGTATTTAAGTTCTGCTTTGTTGTCACATTTTTAGTATAATCGTTGACAGTTGTGATGTTTTCAAAATTTTCACATTGGATATTCCCATTAGTTTTAGTAATATAAATAATTTAAAAGAATATAGATAACATCATTGTTTGTAACTCTCATTTTACAAGTCAGTAGATTAATTCTAATGGTTGGAGGGAAAGTTAGTTCAATTACTAAATGTTTTGATACAAATTGGATATTTAAAATATTAGCACCTGAAAATCTATAGAAAGTATATTTTTATATATTATATTTGTATATAGAGTTACTAATTCTCTAGAAATCTATTATTTTAACTTTTAAATATATATGAAGAACTCAATCCAGAATATAAAGAATTTATACAGAAAGGATATAAATATTAGAAATAAGTTATTGAATTAAAAGATGATATACAATGGGCTAAAGATTTCATTAAAAGATCTATTATTGAACATAATGATGTTCAAGGCAATTCTTTTTCTAATAAATAATCTCTTGTTATTTAATCATGAATATATATATACTATTATTTTATATGTTTGTTTCCAAATTAAAACTATTAATATAAGGATAAATAAATACAAAAATCTCTTCTTAATTATTTTTATCTGATTAAATGAGTTATTTATCCCAATCCAGTCGAATAACTTTCTTATTAATTTAACTTAAATCCAAAGCCTTAATTACACCTGACTAATACTCTAGACTTTGTGATTACGCTGCCAATGATAACCCACAATTAAAACAATTAATTAATTCATATGAAAATGGTTTATCATAGAGTGACCTTATTGATCAACTTTCCAAAATGCTTATTACTTAAAATGGTAATGAAAATATCATTAAATCCTATTTGTAAGTTTATTCACTTATCTATTAGTGATTCTATTATCATTATTTCCAAATAACTCAAAAGCAAAATTAAAGAGTTTTATCGTGAAATTAAGGTAAATCGAATTTAATTTTTATCTTAGCAAGATATCAATCATATTTATAAAGAATGTTTTCTAGCTCAATAACAGGAAGTTAAGAATCTCATTAGATTGATTCTTAAGCAATTTTATATTCAAGAATTTAGCTTAGTACATTTTAACGAAAATCAATATCATTTTCTTACAAATAGTTTTGAATCAATTATAATTTAAAATGCTTAAGATATTCAATAATTCACTTAATCATAATCCTCTCAATAATTCATAAAGACTTCATCAGAATTTTTTAGTTTATTGAAAATTGAAAAATTACCATAATATTTTGTCATATCAAATAAAGATGTATTTTTTTTCACATTTGCTGATAAAATGAATAGCAAATTTAAACAATATTTTATGATTACTTAACTCTATAAACATATCATTTCTATTTTGAAATAAGGATGCTAAATATTAATATTAAAAAAACTCTAGGCTATCAGAATGGAAATATTGCAAATAGTTTCATAAACAATATATCTTTAAACTTACAAACTAGTATTTCATATTTTGATTTAAATAATGAAATAATTTAATTTGCCAAATTTTATTAGTCAAAATGATAATGAATAATTTTAAAAATAAGAATTGACTAATTATTTAATGTTAATTTTCAAAAGTGAATGGAATTTTGTTAGTATAGATTTAGATGGGAATCTTTCAGACTAATTAAAAGAAAAGATAAAGAGCACATTTAAGAAAAGTATAAAAAGATATAGTAAAAAATTGAAATAGAAAAAGAATTTGCTTGAATCTTTCTAATAAGTAACTTAACATAATGAAATGATTATGTGTTTATTCTTTAACAATTTCTTATAGTTGTATTATATAACTGTTCAATGGAATCACGATTAATTTGTGTAAAGTATTTAACTAAATTTAGATCTCGATTTAAATTATCTAAAGAAATAAATTATGGGGATGCAATTTACAAAATATTTGAGAAAAATTAAATAATAATTTTAAAAGTAAAAGAATTAATTGAATCTAAAAATGATCATTTGGAGTTTAATGATGGATTTTATAAATTTTCAATGAAAGTTGAGAGAAGTATAAAATAAGAAATAAAGTAAATTTCAGTTTATTTATTTAATATGTAATTGAAAAGGTATCTTATTTATAATTTATAAGACCACTTAATGAATTATTATAAATATTTCGAAGAAAGGTGAAAATATTATTAACACTTAAGAGGGCAACAATGGCATTTAAATAAAAGCAACTTATAATGGAAAATTAGTTTTTTTAATAATCAGCTTTGGTAATGTATTTACCAGATAATGATATGAGAAGATTAACTCGTGTTTATAATAATAATGATTAATTATTGGAGAAATATAGAGCTTATATAATGAAGAAGAAATAAAAGAAACTAGAATAGATTTTAGCTAAATATTAGGAAAAGGATAAGAAAAATCCAGAAGGACGTTAAATTTCAATAGATCCTAATTTATAATAAAAATTATTGGATTATGAATTCAATTTATTAAATAAGAAATAATTTAAGAATAAGTTTACAATAGTGTATAATATATTTGATATGTGTGAATATGGTAAATAATATCCCATAAAGAATAAGGAGTTTATAAATTTTTTGACAGCTTTAAAATACAAATATAATAAAACATCAAATCCATTTCATAATTTTACTCATGGAGTGAATGTAATGCATGGATGTTTTCTTTTTGCTCATCATTAAAAATTTGGATTATATTTTAATGATTTATAAAGATATGCAATGACATTAGGAGGATTATGTCATGATGTAGGACATCCTGGAATGAATAATTTATTTTAGATAAATGCTTAAACTAAATTAACTTTGATATATAATGATAAATCAGTATTAGAGAATCATCATATAGCAGTAACTTATTAATTATTGGCTCTAAAATAATGTGATTTTTTAGTTGCTTTGCCTAGAGCAGATAAATTAATGATTAGAAAATATATTGTTAATAATGTTTTAGCCACTGATAATTAATATCATTTTAAATTATCAAATGATATTGAAATAAGATTTGCTTAGTCTTAAGGGGATCCTAAAATATTTTGTATATAGAATTTATATATATTAGAATCTGAAGAAAATAAAATTTTATTAAGTGGATACTTAACTCATGCAGCCGACTTCTTTGGAGCAGCTAAATCTTATTAAATTTCAAGATAATGGAGTGAAAAATTAAGAAGAGAATTTTAAGCCTAAGTAAATTTGATCTAATATAATTTTAAAGTCTTAATTAGAAGATATTGTAGGTATCGCTTAGACTCCATATCTCAGAAATCTTGATGATGATGTTTAATATGCCAAAAATGAAGTTGGATTCTTAAAAGTAATTGTTAAACCAATTTATGAATCTTTAAATCAATTCTCTGATGGAGCAATTTCATTATAATTGGCAAATATCAATCTTAGTATCAAAAAATATTAAGAGATAGTTGATTCATAATAATCATGAAAGTTATTTTTATATTTATCAACAGGGAATGCCCTATCAAATACTAATATCATTGCAATTCACTATCTGATAGGTCTGAATCATTTCCAGAAAATGCTTCCAATTTTTTATTGATATCTTGCATCATATCAATACTTTGATTAAAAGAATTTCTACATTCTTCTATTGAAACTCTATTTGAAGTTTTATTTTAACTATTTTTGCTCTCTGTAAATGAGCAACTCACTAAATCTAATTTGTTATCTATCATATAAATTATTAAACTATACTCTTATCTTCTTCATTCATAGCTGCTTGCTCTTTTTGCTCTTCAATAAGTTACTGATTTCTAGACTATAAACAACCCATTAAATTTAAATATATTTATTCTAACATTTCGTTAATATTTCATAAATATCGCATCTAATCTATCCTCTTTATACTCTAAATATGAACATTTCGCATTTACCAAATAGTTTTTCTATTCATAAATTAAATAATATTACACAATTGTAAGTAGTCCAAAAAAATGCATCCATAAGGGTATGATCAAATACACTATATGTAATAATTTTAATCGTACCTTCACATCATGTTCCATCATCTCATTAACAGGAATATATTAAAAAAAAACAAAGTTATCAAAGGATGAATAAGTAGTATAAATTCAACTAAATTTAATGCTATATTAAGGCAGTTATCTCTTCAAGTGGATATGTTGCACATTATCTTGAAACAGTAGGTTCTCTAAATAAATGATGCACACTATGGAAATTTTTATAGAGAAAATTAAAATGAAATATTCTATGGACCCAATATCCCAGAACTATTTAAATAATTTTTTACACTTTCTGGTTGTCCAAATAGACAAAAAAATAATAATTCGATATCCA